>BQNB010031475.1:18576-53952 GCA_026074375.1 Tanacetum coccineum | reverse complement strand
GTTGATTTATAGCTTACGCGATTTAACTTAACTATTAAAAATAAAAGTAAACGCGTACGAGAAAAAAAAATAATTAGTAAAATAGATGACGTCATAAATGACCTGAAAATACGGAATGTTACATCTTGTCCGTTGGATTAGATTTGATCACACGGATTGCCAACATGACATTCCGTGTGTCAGACCTTGTGTGCTTCTTTTGTACTCATTTTAGTGCAAAATTCCATGTCCTCGTGTGCTTCTTTCCATATCTTGCGTGTCAGACCTTTTGGGTTTTAGCCAATGAGAGGCTCATGTGACGTATAACTCTGCCACCTCATTCCTTGGCACTTGAATCACTTAGCCACGTCCTCAATGTGCATTTACCCCTTGTTTTGAGGCTAGGTAAATCGAAGAAGAAGATAAACAGTAACAACAATATTTCGCGCCTTTTTACTTATAAGGGTGCGTTTAATTTCTTTTGACCCGGGTTAAATTTCGTTTGACTTTGGGTCTATATAAAAGGGATTGGGCCTGGGATATGTTTTGGGCTCGGGTAAAGGGTAACATGTTATAAGGGTTTGGGTTTTATAAGAAGGTTAACGACCTTTATCTCTTATAAAATAAAGAGATAGCGGTGTTAGGGTTTAGGGGCTTTTATGAATTATGTTTGAACAATGAGGGACTGTTTTGGGAATTTTTGGGATTTTTGTCTTCTTGTAATTGACTAATGTTGACCAATGGTTGACTTTGATTGACTTTGAAAGCATTCTCCTGGCTCTTGTACACTCTATCCGTTCCCGTGTCCGTGTTTGACCGGTTTTGACCGTTTTCTTGTGATATTTGCATTATCCATATCTACACAATTACAAAGACAAAACAAGCAATATACAAGCATTTTAAGCACAAATTTGTCTTTTAATGGTCATTTTTGATATAAAACGGATATGTGTTTTCACACATATCAGTGAGCCTCCTCACAACACACTTATTCATTAATAAAACTAAGGGATAAGCATTGGTTGCCACCCACGAAGCGCTTGTTTATTAATGAGTCACTAAGCTTGACTCGATCCCCCATACTTGAACAGGTCAAGGGGGATAGAAATGGAGAAACAGAATATCCAAGTTAGGAATGTCCCCTCCATAATTCATCATCGGGCTCTCAGAAATGAGCTGGAAAGCTTTAATGCCCCGATGAGATAAGAGATGAGGAGATTTGTCTCATCAGCAAGCAAGAATACCAGAATTGAAAACTTTGTTCTCATTTTTGGATGAAAATGGAAGCAAAGTGTCAATCACTTGAAAAGAGAGGATCACGATTTATGAATGAGAAGAAAATGCATTCTGGTGATATTTTCGATAAGAAGTATTAATAAATTTAGAAATTTACAATTTATTTATAGAAATACGTATTAATATACATTAATTTTCGAAAATTTGATGATCATTATAATTCATTTAATTAAATATAATTATACTTTAACTATTTATTTATTAAATCATTTTATATCTTACATATATTAATGATTAGAAATAATTAGAAATTTATATAAATTATATAATAACAAATTTTAATTATTAATATAATTAAATAAAATAATAATATAATACCATTAAGAACAAATCTTCATATTTAGAAAGTAAAGGTTATACTGTTATACTAGAAAAATTATTAGAAATTATCTATATTATTAATTTCATTACTGATATATAGAAATATTTAATATTTTTTGTTTCGTACTAGAAAATATGTATAAAATATTAGAAGATAGTATTACCTTCATTCTTAATTTAATTACATTAAATTGATTAAATAAATTATATTACAATTATACCTTAGAAATAAATCTCATAGTCTTATAAATATATATTATTTATTAGGTAGCATTACGATTAATCATTAAAATTGATCTATTGTATCATATATTATATGAAATTAATTATTTCCTTTATGACACTTTAGATCTTATTTTTAGATAATAGATTAGAAATTTATATTAAAATATGATATTATAAATTACCCTAGATTATATATTAATCATACATATTCCGTAAGAACGTTCTCTAATTTAATCTATTTATAATAGAACATTAAAATCACATAGAATATTAAGGTTATATAATAGAAAATTAAATTACTTTATTATTATCAATTAAACAAGCTACTCATATTTAAATTACATAATAGAAATATACTTTATATTTTTATAATCGATATCATTTTTTTTTCATATCATATATTTACATAGGTATATTTCATCTATAATATAATGGCAACTATATTTCTAAATATTTATATAGAAACTTAATAGAAATAAATTAATATCTCAATCTTACATTTAATTATCTATAGTTATATTTTATTTATTTAATTAGTATATAATTATTTTTCATTTAATAATTATACATATTTAGATATTATATTTCATTAATATATATTTATAGAATATATAATGATCTAAAAAATACTTAAACATAGAAAATATTAGAAATTCATATTTTAATTATATTAGAATAAACAATAATATTATTTAACTCTAATTTTAATTATACTTTTTTAATAATTTAGAAATTATATGATACTTATCGAAATAAATATATGAAATAATATAGCATAATACCTAACTAATAGAAAGAATTAACAGAAGAAAATGAAAATAGAATAATAAAAATTATATTAATCTCATATTTATCATTAATACTTAGAAAAATATTTTTTATTTTATACAGTATAAAAATATAGATATTATATCTTTATCTGTTAAATTATTTACAAATAATATATAAAACTTGTAGAAATATTATAATATAGAAAATAGAAAATAATACTACATAAAATCTTATATAATATTATTTAAATTTATATTCTATAATTACTATAATTTTAATATTATATAAATAACTATTCATATAATTTAAAATACGCAAATATCTATATATATCTATAAAATTTATAGATATATAGAATCCGTAGATAATACGTATATAGAATATTAAATACAATATCAAAATTAATAGAAAATAATTTAAATTTTTATATATAGAATTTTATATAAATATATAAAACGCTATTTTATAAATAATTATCAACCTGTTATTACTATTATTATAAGTAGAAAAGAAACTATCATGATTGGACTCATATAGAATATCCTTGGATCGAAACTCTTGTTTTTCGTTCGGAAGGACAAAGAAACTACAAGGTCGGATACGACGGGATCACTAGAAAGAGTGATCCGACTCAGTATGAAGGGTGGATGGGTGGGCAAAACATTGGCCCATGATCTTGGTACTCTTGTTGGTATTATCAAATATATCCGCCACCACATCCATTAGTGAAATTGCCCAGGCTCAGGGGGGGGGGCTCATAAAAAATCTTAACGTAGAAAACAATTCAACTCCGATGGAGATAGGATGTGAGCGAGGTTCATCGGAACTCCTCATGATAAAAGTCACTCCTTCATGGTAGGAGGAAATGGACTTGATGAAAGATCAAAGTTTGGAACGAACATATTGAGAAAAATCAGCATGAGTAGTGGTACTACCACTACTCTTCTCTTCAATATGATCATCGAGATAAAAAGCTTCATAATCCGGAAGAGAATAATCAGAAACGAGTAGTGTACCTTGCTACTACTAATCTCTTCCTAGATTTAAAGCATAAAGTTTAGATTCGAGTTAAATAATTATCAAAGGTGTGTAGGTCTCTTCAAGAAAAAGTTAAGAGATGTGGGAGGAGACTTGGTCACAAAATCAGAAGTGGAGTGGATTCTTCTTTAAAGACTTCGTTCTTTGCAATAAGAATAGTTGACTATTAAAACAATTTTTCACTTCACGTAGAATATCGTTTTGATTGTTAGAAGAATATCAGTATCAATCCCTCCAACTTCCGGGATAACAATCTCCACCACCTCTAAGCTGACGAGCTCAGAATCGGGAGGTGAAGCATCGACATAATCGATATCCTCACCATAGGGAGAATCGTCATCACTCGAAGTAGAATCATCGTTAGAATCGACGACAATCTCAGAATGATTGGTATGTGCCTAAATACGCATACTTTTGACCTTTAAAATCGGACTTAAATGACCAAACACGTACCAAAAATACATTGTATTTGTATGTTTTTACTTATATTGTGTAGGAAACGGATATCCGACAAAAGGACAAGAAACGAAGCAAAAACCGACAAAACCGAGCACGGAATGGAAGAGCGTGAAAAGACAAAGTCAAAATCAAAGTCAAAGACCAAAAAGTCAAAGTCATGGTCAACCCAGACAAAGTCAACAGTTAAAGTCAAAGCCGAAGCCGTAACCGAAGAAATATTAAATGGGCCCACTCGTACCCATTTAATGGGCCGGGTCAACCCATTTATACAGCATGAAGACCAAGAAGCCTTTTAAATATGAACCGGCCCAAAAACAATATAATGAGCTCAATCCATATTTTAACTATCGTTAAGCATTAAACAGCCTCCAAACCTTGAAACAGTTCGCCCTATTTAGTCCTTTAAAGGACTAACTTTTGCAATACACAATATAAACTTGAGAGGGCCAAACTCTGGTAAAAAACCCAAAACTGTCATCACCATAAGCTTACATGTAATACATAATACTGTTGAGGGGAATTACTGTTACTTTCCCAAACTTATACCCTGCCAATTAAAAACAGAGAGGTTATAAAAACTTTCTCGCCAACCCCTATTTGTCAATATTCATCATCTTCACCACCTCCGTTTACTGTATTCCTACCAGACAAAAACCTCAACCTTCCACCTTCCCCACCTCTACTACACTCCATATTGCCACTGTGGGCAATCCCCCAACACCACACCCAATTTCGACAAGTAATCTGGGTGTTCTGATGATATGACTTGGGCCACAAAGCAAAATTGGATTGGCCTTAGATTGAAGTTGGATGATCTCACACACACAAACAAAACCACCTGTCCTCAAAAGCCACTCTCAGAGGTAACACACACAAGAAGGCTGCAGAATCCTAGTTATTTTTGTGTATAAATAGGGCATTTGTAGTTCATTGTAGGGTTCGATGTGTTTAAGTCATAAGATTGTAATCAAAAATTCATGTACCATTTTAATTTATGGTCTTTTTAATTAAATTGTCATTTATAATATCTTGTCACGTTAAATTTATGCAATTGTAATTTCCTTTATGTTAATGATAAATTTAAAGTTTTCTTATAATACTGGTTTTTTACAAGAACTTTGTTTGTAAGCTTTGTATAGTTTTAAGTCATTAAAAGCTCTATATAAGCTCTTTGTCTTAAGTTTTCTGCTCATAAAAATAAAAAAAGATCACGAAAAAGAAATCTTTCAAGAAAAGCATTTAGGAGCAGGTAAATTCTGGATGGGCCTTGGGTTGAGAGCTTATGGGAAGCATTTAGTTTGTTTTATTAGCTTTTTCGAGCACGGTAGCTGTTATATCAAATTGCCCAACAAGCTAGGACCCTTTGTAAGTTTCCCACTTATTAAACATTTCTTGCTTATTTCTACTGGAGCTAGCTTCTATTATTGCTTATTTATGGCATATCTTGCTCTATTTAAGTGCTTTTTTATGCTTATTGTCTTATTTGTTGCTTATATGTCTTATTTTACAAGTGTTATTGAAATGCATATATGCCTCTAACTGCGATGTGTTAGCAATTTGACTTACTTTTTTAACACTGCTTATCATGGTTGGTTTGAATCTAGCCTATTTGTGCCTATATTCTTGCTTTTGTCCACTATCTGTTTTTAAATTTCTAAGCTTTAATCACCTAAAATCAGTTTTAAAAAGTGTTATTCACTCTTTAAGAGGTGTTTGGCATAGTGGGTTAAAAAGGGTCAAAATGGTTTAAAAACCATTGGGTCACTTTGCTTACTTTTATAAACTCCTTTTTAAGCTGTGTTCTTTAATCTGTTTTTCAAAGTCTTTTATGGTCTAAAGGATTGTTTTAAGGTTTTTTCTATCAAGTCTTTGAAACTGTTGGTGACAAAACAGTTTCACCAAGCTTATTTGATTAAGCTTATAAAACCAACTTTTAAAACTAGTTTTTGTATTGTTTTTATGTCTAGCTAGCAGTCAGCAGCGTACGAGTACTCTTGGTTATACCTTATGTTTTACTCAACTCTGCCTTTAGAGTCTTTTTTATTCAAGTTTTTTTTTCAAGTTTAAAAGCCCTTTTTCAACTTTAAATTTCTGTCACTTACACTTATTTTTAGCTTTTAAAAATTTGTGCATAAGCTCTTTAGGAGTTATTCTCCATCTGTTTTTACTTGTTTTTCCATTTTGAGCCTATTTTACAGCTTATTTAGAGGGTTGCAATAGCCATATTTTTCTTAAGAAAAACCAAGTCAGCTTATGCTGACTGTGACAGCACTTTTCCAAGCCCTTTTTAACAGCTTATTTTAGTTTCAAATTCTTTTCTCTTTGTTGTTCTAGATAGCCACTTGGATAAGCTTTTAGAGCTTATAGCCCATTAAGCCCTAAGTTTCCTCTAAGGGCTTAAAAATTAAGCCAAAAGGTTGTCCTTGAGGCTGTTTTGGTATGCAGTTTAGCCATATTGGCTTATATGTTTTTCTGCCTTGTTTTGCTTATTTCCTTGCTTAATTTTGTTTCCTTTTTGCTTATTAGGTTTATAGCATCATCTATTTTTGCTTATTTTTAATTTCCATTAGCTTATTTCCCCTAGATAAGCCCATCAGTTTAGCTTAGATAGTCTTTAGTGTAAAAAGCAATTCAATCAGGTTTCTTTTGCTTATTTTTGAGTTTCTAAAAATTTGCCTTTTTTAATTTTGCTTATTTTTGTTAGGTTTATAAGTTTTAAAAAAAAGAAAAAAAATATTTTTATCAAAAAGGGAGGCCAAGGATTCGAACCCTAGACCTCCCTTTTGCACTAACTCGTCCCAATAACACACACACTAACCAGCGGCACCAGTAGGGATATCTGGTTAGTGTTTTCCAAATCTATTATTTATATACATTTTGGCCTTTTAAGCTAACAGCCATATTTGGCTTATTTCCAGCTTATTTATAAGCTCTTTTTCAAAACTTTTATTTTTCCTGCATTCTACATACATTAAAGTACTTTTCTGTATTTTTTCAGATTTTTCTCAATTTATTTACTATTTTTAATTAATTTTTCTTTTCAAAACTGTTTTTAATTCATAATAAAAAAAATTAAAAGTCAAAAAAATATAATTCTTTTTTTTTTAAATTTTCTTTTATCACTTAGGACTTAGGAAAATTAAATTTTTCTTTGTAGGGTTAAAATTTCAAATTTTCATTTTTTAAAGAACGGGATTTGAATCCCGTTCTCGTTTTCTTCGTTTTTTAACTTTAAAAGCTTTCGTTTTAGGATTTTCTTTAATTTTCTTTATAATTTAGTAATTTAGGATTAGGAAAACTAAAAAAAATTTATTTTAGGGTTTTAATTTTGATAATTTAGTTTTTTTAGTCGCGTTTTTACGTTTCCGTCCTCGTTTTTAAGTTTAACCCCTTTCTAGCTTTCGTTTTTAGGTTTTCTTTACTCGTTTTTGGATTTTTATTGTAGAATTAGGAATCCAATCCAAAAACCTTTAGCCGTTTAAACGCGCGATCACGAACGTTCTCGATTTTCAATTTGCACCTCGACGGGACTACGACTTCGGGTAGGTTTTGAGGGATTGTGCTTTGGATAAAAGCGAATCTATTAAAAGCCTCTTGGAATACTTACTATTGATATTCATCCTTACGTATTTATATTTATTTATTATTTATATATATACAAAAGGGTGAGATCAATGATCTTTGGAAGCTTCAAGAGGGGTGGGATGGTCACAAAGAGGCACATCACACATTTTGTCAGGAATACCCTCTGACTCACTTGGGATTAGGACAAGGCCCTCAACACTAGACTTTATTACTTCGTCCGATTTCGTTGCCAGAATAGTGTCAATATGCTCATCCTCCATTATGAGAGAGTCAACGGGCTCCTCGATTAATAAAACGGATGTGATTGCAACACACGGAGGAAGTCCAGAAATAATAATATCTTTCAAGAGAATAGAACTTTCCTTGTCATCGTCATCGTCGTAGTAAATGGCAGGACGATTCCAACTCGGACTATTAATATACTCTGCTTGCTCCTCACTTATAATTTGCACATCATTAAGAAGTTTGTTAACAATTCTTGTATAACCTCTGGTTGATGTTGCTTTTCTTTAAAAGCATGTTTAATTTCCAAAAAAATTGTCCCAAGCTTGCATTAAAACCTTTGGCGTTTCCCTAAAAGATATACTGTTAAATTTCTTTAAAAATGTTTCTATAGATTCCATAAGGTTTTCTCTAGCTTGTAACATTTCCACAGTCATTTCTTGAGGAGGATGATGAATGACGGGATACTGCGGGGGTTAAACTTGGTCAAAATTGAAAGAATTAGAATCATAGCAAAAATTTAGTTCATAATAATTTTCATTCATCGGATGACATTGAAAAGTCTCATGAGGACCCCCGCAGTTTTCACAACAAAGATATTGTTGTTGAAAGTTAAATGAAGTTTGTGGGAAGTTAAAGTCTTAATTGTAACACGGTTCCGGGTTATAGGTAAACAGAACTTGAGGTGAACAATCGTGACCATAATAAGCATCATTCCCACAAAACTCATAAGAATATGTCGGGGGCTGTGGAGGTGGGTTAGGAGAATCATCCACAAAATTAAGATTGGAATCATAAGTGAATGAATTTTCGTCTCCGGAATAGGATGTCGGATGAAAACTTGGCAAAGTCTGTGGGACAACAAGACTCGCAAGTACATCGCTGACAAAAAATATCGTCTAACGAATCACCACACCCGTAACAACAATGGTGGTCAATATGTGGAGGACTTTGTGAAGAATTTTCACCGGGGTCGCAAAAGTACATCGTTGTCAAAAGATATCATTTCTAAGTACATTCGCCACACCCGTAAAACAACAATGGTCGGTTAATTCTGTGGAGGACTTTTTGGAAGAATTTTTCTTCGGGGTCACCGATTGGAAGGACTTTATGGCATCTTGAGGTGTATCTAAACAAACGTTAGTATTGTCATTGGATGACTCTAAAGTGTTTAGAAATTTCATTTTATTCCACAGTTGTAACGATTAAACTTCATTCAAAACACTTTGCAACAAAAGCATAAAGGTCGACATTATAGACCATTCAAAACCGTGGGTCTACCAAATTGGGACACAATTTTTTTTTCAAAAATAGGGGGTCGTTGAGATGAATTTTCATTACTCGAAGCACAAACGAAGCAAAATCCTTTATTAAGTCCAGATCCACACCTCATGCAAGTAACACCTCATGCAAGTACACCGTTTACAATGTTCATGTTCTTCTAACGGATGTTTACAATGAAAACAATGACGTTGATTGAACGAAGATGTTTGGGGTTGTAAAGGTGAGTCGGGGGTTTCATCATAAGAAATCGGATTAGGATCACAAACAAAATTGTCTACGGAATTCACATTTGAACAACAATGTTCTTTGTTATACAAAGCTCCACAAGACGAACATTCTTTAGATCCATACATGATGATAGAATTAAAGAGGGATAAAGAGAAGAATTAAACAATTTAGAGGGTCGAGAAAATACGAATTAAATGAAATAAGAGGATAAAGGATAATATTTTTGGTTTTTCATGTATTACAAATACGAAAGAAAAAATATTTTTGGTAACCGATAATCGAACAAGTGTACGGTAGCTCTTTAAAAGAAAAGCGCACAAAGGAGCGGAGGAGCGGGAAAGCGCAAAGCTATTAAAAACCTTCTTCTTTCGGGTCGTAGTTCGTTGGAACAACCCTCCTTATACCCCTCTTATAGTTTGTTAATCAATTAAAGGTGAGCCGAATTCACAAGTGACACAACGGTCGATTTTGTTGGTTTTTCATTTTTTTGGATTTTTGATTACTTGATAATAAAGGAAAATATTCATAAATGGAAAGCAATAACTTCACAAGGAAGGGTCTTCAAGGCACGACAAACTTCAACTCGATAGTCGCAACACAGCCTCCCCGGCAACGGCGCCATTAATTGATTCGATTAGATTTAACCCTTTATATATATTAAATATATAATATAATATATAATGAGAATCAAAAATATCAATGATAATAATTTCGTGAGGCTTTTTGGAGGGATTTTAGCTTTTAACCAAAGCAAAACCCTAAAAACCTACCTGGGTCGTGTCCCGACGAGGCGTGAATGGAAAATCAAGTATCAGTTTGGGAGATATGCTTGAATAATCACAAATTTGGATTTGTTTTTCTAATTCTACAAAAAAAAGCAAGCAAAAGGCAATCTATACTAAAAACGAATGCAAAACGAAATTAAAAACGTTAACGGGATTCAAACCCGTTCATTAAAAACCAAAATTCTACAATTTTAACCCTACGAATGCAAATCTAATTTTCCTAGGTCCTAAATGATAAAAGAAAATTTAAAAAAAAGAATTATATTTAATTTGATTTTTATTTAATTTAATATGAATTAAAAACAGTTTTAATAAGAAAAATTCATTAAAAATACTAAACTTATTAAGAAAATTCTGAAAAAAATCACGAAAAGTAGTTTGGACAGTGCTAAACCTAGGAAAAATAAAAAGGAGTTACCAGCATATTGGAATAAGCTGTAAATAAGCCCAAAAGGGCTGATAAGCAAATAGAGGAAAAAGTGTATAAAAACAAAGTAAATAGTAGGGCTAACAGATAGCCCTACTGGTGCCAATGGTTAGTGTGTGTGCTGTGTAGGACGTGTGTGTACAAAGGGAGAGGTCATGGGTTCGACCCCCACGTCTCTCTCTTTTTTGAAAACATTTTTTTTCTTTTTCTTTTTCTTTTTACAAACTTATAAATTAAGCACACCTAACCAAAGCAACTTTTTATGAAGACTTAAAAATAAGCTGGAAAAGAGCAAAATAAGTTGACAGTTTGAGTTTTTTACACTAAGTCTAAAAAAAACTTAACTGCTTGCCTTTTTAAGCTCCAATAAGCAATCCAAAAAGAGAAATAAGCTAAAAACAGACACTTAGCTACACATAATAAGCAATTTTGAACAAAAATAAGCTAAGGAAAATAAGCAGAAAGGCTATAAAAAGCAGATAAGAAAATGGGCCAATACTAGTATCCAAACAGCCCTAGGGACACTTTTTGGGCTTAATTTTAAGCACCAAATTAGATCCTTATGGACTAACAGCTTATATGCCCTCAAAGCTTATCCAACTAGCTACAATAATTAGCAAAGAAAAAGTAGTTTGAAATAAAGATAAGCCATGAAAAAGTTAAAGGAAAAAGGTTGTTCAGGCAGATCACTACTTTTTTGTTTTCTTTACAAAGACAAATTGGCTTATTTGCAGGCTTACTTAAAGCTAGTAAAAGATGATAAAAATGAAATTAAGCAAAAATAGATCAAGTACATCTTACAAAGAACTTATGCAATAAAAATCAGAACTTAAAGCTGACTTTAACTAACTTAAAACCAGGATTAAAAATTAACTTTTAAAAACTTTGGAAACTTGACTTGATAGATTTGACTTCAAATTTAACAAGACAGAAGCACTCTGAATTTGCTCTATCCCTACTGCATTTGGTCATAAATAGAACACTAACAAAAACCTTAAAACAAATTTTTAGCCAAGCTCAAATTTAAATGCCTTGAAAGAATTTTGAGACCACAGATTTACATATTTTAATGATAAACCCTTAAAACTTACTTTAAAACTTGAAAAACTTATAAAAACAGATTAACAACACTTAGAAGAGCTTGACAAATTAAGATCACTGACCCAAAACAGTTTTACACTTAATTTGACCCATTTTGAGTCATGTCCCAAACACCCCTTTAAAGTATATAAATGCATTTTAAAAGTGATTAAGACTGAGTTAAGCACAATTCTTTGAAGACAGATGATTAATAAGCAAAGTTAAGCACTAATAAGCAACTTTTAATAGAAGATAAGCACTTAAAATAAGCAAAACTCAATAAGCAGTATTAAAGCTAAAATAGACAGTTTTAAGGAAAAACTTGAACAAATCACATATAAGCATAAAACAAACATACATAAGCAATAAACAACAAAAATAAGCAACAATAAGCAGGAAATAAGCAGAGATAAGCAAATGAACAGTGAATAAGCAAAAACTTAGAAATTGGAAACTTACAAAGCCCTTGCTTAAACAGGGCAAACAAGCTTATAAATAAGCTAATCTACAAGCTCTAGATTGTCAAAATACAAGCTAGTGGTGTCCATAAGCCCATTCCTTTTTGGCTTATCATCCATTA
The DNA here is from genome assembly GCA_026074375.1 of Tanacetum coccineum. Classification (NCBI taxonomy): domain Eukaryota; kingdom Viridiplantae; phylum Streptophyta; class Magnoliopsida; order Asterales; family Asteraceae; genus Tanacetum; species Tanacetum coccineum. Next base: position 41,672 of record BQNB010031475.1, on the reverse strand, counting down.
AGTTGTGGTAATTTAGAGAGTGTATTTTTTTGGTTTTTTGTAAAATTTTCTTAAGTACTTAACTTTTAAATGAAAACAGATTAGATATATACTTGATTAAGAGCTTAAAACAGCCTTTGAGATACTTTTAAACAATAAGGAAAACATGAATTAGCTTTTATAACTTAAAACTTCAAATTTTCATTAATCATAAAAAAGTTACAAGAAAAGTACAATAAGCTTAAATTTGCTAAAAAGTAAATTAAATTAAAGACTACTTAGACTGCTTGCCTCAAAGGGCTTACAAAGAACCTTATTTATACAAAAGGTCTTTAATTTGTGGTCTTCACATTGTGTTTCTTTTATGAGACAGAACAAGGGTGTGTTTGTTGTGTGAGGAGAGTCTAAAAATCATCTAAGCCATCAATTATGAGTGATCCCCAAGCCCTATGATCTTAGCCCTTCAATCTTTGTCTTTATCCTTGTCGAATTGGGTTAATTAGGATTGCCAACATGGAATTGGAGGTTTGTGGGGTGGGGTTATGGTGAGATGGTGATGTTTTTGTTGTAGGTTGAAGGGTTTTGTCTGGTTGTTGCATGAAACAGACACACACAAAGCGTGTGTGTAAGAGATGTATAGTAACATTGGCGGGAAAATTTGTTTTGAGTGAGACAGGGTAAAGGTTTAGGGATTTGGCAATATTAGTCCCTCATCTTGAATTGTTCTTTTGCAGTCACAGCCCTTTTGGTGATAAAGAGTTATGGGAGTTGGCAGGAACAACCCCTCAAGTTATATTATGTTTTTGCACCAACAGTCCTTAAACGACTAATGGGGTTAATAGGTTAAGGGATTTATGCTTAACTGTAGTTAAGTGGGATTTGGGCTTGGTCATTGTTTTGGGCCGTGTGTAGTATAAAAGGGTATTGGGCCCATTTCTTTGTAATAATCTTCATATAATACGTTAATGGGCTGACCCAGCCCATTAGATGGGTACGGGTGGGTCCATTAAGTATTTCTTCGATATCGGCTTCGGCTTTGACTTTGACTTTGTCGGGGTTGACTTTTTGGTTGACTTTGACATTTTGACTTTGCCTTTTTACGCTCTTCACATTCCCGCGCTCGGTTTTGTCGTTTTGACTTGATTTTTCGTCCTTTTGTTGGATATTTGTTTCCTGCACAATATAAATGAAAACATACAAATACAATGTATTTTCGGTACGTTTTTGATCATTTAAGTCCGATTTTAATGGAAAATGGTATGTGTAATTAAGCACATACCACCCTCTATACACAAATCCATGTCTGACATCTCTTAGCTCTGGATCTTTTCTGCCATGAGAGTGTGTTGCCTTTGCAGGCTGGTACAGAAATCCATCAATTCATTGAGTTTTTGTTGCATACTGCCCTTATCACCACCAAGAGAAGTAACCTTTGGAGATGATTTATGAGGCATGGCAGAGGTCTTAGCTATGTTTTCCCTGTCCTGCCCTGCATCTAAGCTAGTGGCAGTAGGGAAAGCCTCTCCATGTCTGACATCTCTTGTTGAAGATGCAGTCTCATCTGCTGCAGATGTAGGGACTTTAGACTGAGAAATCCGTATAGTCCCTTTGGTTAATCTCCTATGTGTAGGTATGTCAGATTGAGACTGTGATGGAAGATTTGTTTCTTGTTATGAGTGTTCTTGAGAAGTGATTTTTTCATGAGTAATGGATTGAGTGATTTGTTCTTGTAGAGAAGATTGAGGAATTTGTTCATCTTGATCTGAGGGTGTGTGATGGGGCTCAGTTGGGTTTACTGGCCTTTCACCCTGTGGAATTATCATGGATTCAAACAAACCAACATTTCTACCAGAAAAACTTAGGCTATTGACCTTTAATGTAGTAAAAACTTTTTGAGTATGAAAGGGTACACTGTATGTCTCAGTGTGTTTGATAGCACCAAATTGACTCATTTTAAAAAATGTTTTAATAAACCTAGGGTACATAAGAAATTTGTTACCCTTTCTTTTGATATTTGTTATCATACCAGCAAAAATCATTTTAGAGAAATTATAAGTCCTGTTTGTGGCTAAACACACAAGAGCAGTAGCAATGTTACTACTGAACTCATTAAAACTAGTACTTTTTGGACTTATACACTGCATAATGGTATGAATAAGAAATTTCCACTGATGAGAAAACTGACCTTTTTGAAAAGAAAATCTTTGGTTTGGTGAAATATTATAACCCATCAGTGTAGGATTTTCAAAAAGCTCTTCATCAGGCAAAGTGCTAATCCCTTCCTCATCATTCAGTTTAAGATGCCTCCTAATTGATGATTCAAAGATAGTCATTTGCTTGCCGTCAATCTTAGCAATAATCTTTGTTTCTCCATCAGTTGTTTCGATCCTGGCAGTGGACCAAAAATGTCTGATGTGTGAAACATAAACAGTGGGACGAACCAATAAAGCATACCTTATGTGGGAGGCTTCAAGGAAGTCCACTATCTGGTGGAAGTCAGCGTTATGCTCTGTTTTCTCCAAGACAACCACCATGTTGTGATAATCACAAAATGCAAGCTTTCCCATTTGAAAAATTAATGGTTTAAGGTGCTGGGTTAACAGATAATTAGGAGAGTTGGTGTTGTGGGCGACTTAGAATTGTGATTTTATTGTCACTTTGAAAGATTATGATAAGCTCGAATCAAGATAATTAAGATTTTAAGATGAAGAAATCTTTTGAAAGAATAAAAGTATCTTGAAACTCTATTTTAAGAAGTTTTATAGCAACATAAGCTGCCAAAAAAAATCTCAACGATTATTTTAATTAATGCAACAAAGCCAACGGCTATATTGTCAATGGGAAAATAGTCAAACAGTGGAAACTAAGCCTAACAGTGGAAACTTTTTGGTCAAGCAGTGGGAAATATTCCTAAGGGTATGAACTTATCTTCAATAATCAAAAGTAAGCCTACCCTATCCATACATACATACTTGCAGAAGCAAGATAGATATGCATGAATTCATGAGTCCTTTGCTCGCTATCTGACCCATGTAGAAAGTTTATACACATATTTACAACTGCATCCATGTTTTAACCCATTAAAAAGTTCCCTTAGTCACCACCCTACCACATCCATACTAGGTCAAATGTCTTGGCAGTATGAAACCTTTCTCTAATAATTACACACCTAAATGCCACAACACACCTTATGCACACTAAGAACGCTTAGGGGGACATGAGAGTAACTCTTGTGGGCCAAATTTATGTATAACCCATGAATGAGGTCTCACACTACAGTGCCTCGAAAGTTAAGGACTTAAGCAAGTATTTCAACTAGCCTTCATTGTCACAAAACCTCCACTCACCAGTGGGACAGTCTAAGACTTTCCATGAGTATTCTATGAATACCCTAATCCTAGAGGTTCCTATACCCAAACCCAAGACAGATTGACTTACAACATTAGTACATATGATGTGTGGCTTTTCCTTTTAGACACCCTTTGTGTCATCATATTGACCTCATCATGACATGTTCATCCTGCAAATGTTAGTCCAAAACCAAGAAAGACACTAACAGTGGAAAAATATCCCAACATTGGGAATATTTACACTAGCAGTGGAAACTAAATAGTGGGAAAAATGACTTACAGTTGCATTTTACACTAGCAGTACGAACACATATTGATCTAATAACAGTGCAAATCCTATACTAAACTTTACAAGAATCAAGAGACAAACATTTTAGGGATTGAGCATTCCAATACTCACAACTAAGTACTGGAACCTTCCCACATCAAAAGGTTTAGTTAAAAGATCTGCTACATTATTATCAGTATGAATATGATCTACATTGATTAACTTATTTTCATAGCAGTCTCTTATAAAATGATGTCTTATATCAATGTGTTTTGTTCTTGAGTGATAGACCGGATTTTTAACTATACAAATTGCACTGTTATTATCAATATATATTTTAGTGTTCATGAAATTGTACCCATAGTCCAGCAACTGATTTTGTATTTAAAGAACTTGTCCACAACAACTTGCAGCTGCCATATACTCTGCCTCATTTGTGGAAAGGGCTACAATAGTCTGCTTTTTGTATTGCCAAGAGATCAACCTTCTTCCCAAAAACTGACAACCACCAGTGGTTGATTTTCTATCATGATTATCACCATCATAATCACTGTCTAAATATGCCACCAAGTCAAAAGGAGACTCTTTAGGATACCAAAGTCCCAACATGGGATGACCTTTTAGGTACCTAAAAATTCTCTTAACAGCATGAAGATGACACTCTTTAGGTGTCACTTGGTGTCTAGCACAGACACACACAGCAAACATGATATCTGGTCTTGATGCAGTAAGATACATTAGTGATCCAATCATGGATCTATATAAGTGAAGATCCACATCTTTGCCAGGTCCATCCTTTCCCCAAGGGTTCTCCCTATCCATGGGAGTCTTTGTTGTCCTTACATTTGTGTATCCAAACTTTTTGAGAATATCACCAACATATTTGTCTTGTGAGAGGAAGATGCCATCTTTCTTTTGTAATACTTGTAAGCCTAAAAAGAAGTTGAGTTCACCCATAGCACTCATTTTGAATTTGTCATGCATTAGGGCCTCAAATTCTCTGCACAACTTTGGATTTGATGATCCAAATATAATGTCATCCACATACACTTGAATAAGCAAAAACTCTCCTTTGTGATTTCTGATAAACAGTGTCTGATCAATGGTACGTCTTTGAAAGCCATTTTCCAATAAATATTTAGACAAAGTACCATACCAGGCTCTAGGTGCCTGATGAAGTCCATACATAGCCTTCTCTACCTTGTAAACTCTGTCTGGGAACTCAGGATCTTGAAAGCCAGGAGGCTGCATCACATATACCTCCTCATCAATAGTCCCATATAGGAAAGCACTTTTAACATCCATCTGGTATACTGTAAAGCCCATATAGGAAGCATAGGCTAAGAATAATCTAATAGCCTCAATCCTTGCAACTGGTGCAAAGACTTCTTCATAGTCAATTCCCTCTTCCTGAGTATGTCCTTGAGCCACAAGTCTGGATTTATTTCTTTTGACAATGCCTCTTTCATCTTTCTTGTTTTTGAGAACCTATTTTGTTCCAATTGGCCTCACCCCTTTTGGACAATCAACCAAAACCCAAACATTCTAAATCTTAAACTGTAGAAGTTCTTCTTGCATAGCTTCTACCCAGCTTTCATCTTTAAGAGCATCAACAATCTTCTTGGGTTCTTCTTGAGATAAGAAACATGAAAACAGACATAACTATAGAAGATCAGGATTAGTCTTTTGATGAATTGAGGCTATGAAGCTTTGTTCATCAACATTCTTGGACTTTTGTCAGGTTAGGACTGGAATATCAACAGGACCAATTATCTGATTCTTTGGATGATCTTTATGAATCCTGAGAGTGGGGGTTGGAGTGACTTGAATGGTAGTCTCCATGTTGCTTAAATCAGCCTCATTCAAACTAACTGTATGAGATGTATCTCCAAAGAAATCCTCCAACTTGTTCTCAGAAGATACAACATTTCCTATAGATAATGGCTTTATATAACTTGATCCTCCTATTGGAATGATTCTGGGAATACTTGAAGTTATTGGAGGAATGGATTTGCTACCAGCTAGAACATGTGTACTAACAGTGGGAACTGCAGTTTCCACTGTTGGGCTTAAAGCAAGCTCAAATGAGTCATTAGTAAAGACATTAGCAGTGGGAAATGAGATTCCACTGCTTTTAGAAACTTCTGTAACTTCATTCACCTCTTTTTGCACTTGTTCAGGTACTTCTTTATCTCCATGGACCTCTTCTTGCTCCTTTTGTGGTGAATTATTATCAGGAGTTGCACCACTTTTATTTTCAGCTTCATTTAAAGTTGTCAATTGTGCCTCATGAAACCAATTTGGAAGAGCAACGAATCTTATAGGAGACCCCTTCTCCTTCACAGCTACATCTTATTGTGTACCTGAAATGTTAGTAGAAGATGTTCCTGCAACAACAACTAGCACATAGTTCATGGAATTAGTTAGGGTATCAATATCAAATAACCAATTAGGAGCAGCTTCTTTCTCAATGGGTTTATTCTCTAAGAAGTCCACATGCAGGTTCTCTTCTATTTTCTTGGTTCTTTTGTTAAACACTCTGAAGGCTTTACTAATCAGAGAGTATCCAACAAAATAACCTTCATCTCCTTTAGCATCAAACTTGCCTAAGTGGTCTAAGGTATTAAGGATCATGACATGACACCCAAATGGTCTTAAGAATCCTATAGCAGGAGATCTACCATTAAACAATTCATAAGGGGTCTTATTTTGGGACTTGTTAGCTAAAACCCTGTTTTGGACATAACAAGCAGCGTTAACTGCTTCAGCCCAAAAAGTGACCGGAAGTTTAGCATCAACTAACATGGTCCTTGCAGCTTCAATGAGAGTCCTATTCCTTCTCTCAGCAACACCATTTTGCTGAGAGGTTCTAGCATTACTAAACTCTCTCTTAATACCTTTTCTAGAGCAGAATTCATCCATCTCTCTATTCCTAAACTCACCCCCATTGTCACATCTGATTATTTTTACTTTAAGATCCTTTAGATTTTCTATCTCTGTTATAAAATTCCTAAGAATGCTACTTGTTTCATTCTTAGATTTTAGAAAGAAAGTCCAAGTAAACCTAGAAAAATCATCAGTCACAACTAAGCAATACCATTTATGATTAAGGACTACTGACAGAAGAGTCTAAAACAAATCCATATAGCAAGGTTGAAGGGGCATTAGAACCAATATTCCTAACTTGGTCTTACAAGAAGCCTTATGATGCTTTCCTTTCAGACAAGCAACACAAGTATGGTTATTTTCAAAACTTTTGGAAGGCAAACCCTTTTTAAAAACCAGATTATTCCAAACCCTGATTATTCAATGTTTAAAGTTTAGGTGGCCTAACTTTCTAGCCATAACATACTTTTCATCTTCAAAGCCCGTGGCAATCAGACAAGTTAAAGTTCTTATGAGGGACAATATTTTTTTTTAGGTCAATGAATACATATTCTTGATGTCAAGGTGTCCCTAACAACACATGCAAATCATCAACTAACTTAAAAAATCTTTCCCAACACACCAGGCACTCCGAATCATGAAACAGAATCAATCAATACAAAATAAAAAAAAAAAAAAAAGAAAACGAAGAGAAAGAAACAAAACGTACCATTAACAAAAAAGGAACAACCAAACACTAACTAAGAAAAGCGACCGAAAAAAAAAAACAAACAAAAAAAAACAATATACAAACAAAGAAACAACAAAAAAAAAAAAAAACCAGAAACCAAAAAAAAAACCATATATAATAAAAAAATTAACAAAAATTCATCACTACAAAAAATAGAAAAAATACATAAACAAAAAAAAAAAGAAAAAATAAAATAAAAACAAAGAAATAAAAAAACAAAAACAACAAAACAAAAATAGGGGAGGCTACAAAAGCGTTAAATAGTTTAAGGGTGGAGGTTATGGTGATGAGTTGTTTGAATAAACTAAAACAAAAACCACCAAAAAAAAACAAAAAAAAAGAAAACAAAAAAGGAAAACAATAACAATAAAAAAACAACAAAAAAAATAACACTCAAACACAAGCAAAACACCAAACCACCAGCCCCCCCCCACGTCCCCCCACACCTCCACCCCCCCGCCCTCCACCCCGCCCCCCCCCTACCGTTCCCCCCTCCAACCCATGCCCACCCCCCCCCCTCCCCGCCCCCCCCCCCACCCTCTCCCCCCCCCACCTCCTCCCCCCCCCCCCCCCCCTGGCCCGACCCCCCACCCCAACCCCTCTCTCCCTCTGCCATCCCTCCCCCACCCCCCCCCCCTGGGCCGCCGCTCAACCCCCCCCCTTCACTCCCCTGGCCTCTCCCCCCCCCTACGCCCTTACTTCGGTCGCGCTCTACCCTCCCACCACTCCTTTTCCCCACTACCGTCGGTCCGCCATCCGCTCCCCACCCTTCCCACCCCTAACTCACCCCTCCCCCCCCTCACCTCCCCACCCCCCTTCTCTCCTCCCCTCACCTCACGCCGCCTTTTTATAACCCCCCCCCCCTCCTTACTATCCCTTCCTATCGTCGCCCCCACTCCGCCCTCAACGCCTTCTCTTCTCACTCGCCTGCAACCGGCCCGCTCCCCATTACCGTCCCCCCCCCCTACCACCCACCCACTTCCCCCCTGCCCCCCCCGCCCCCCAGCCCCCCTCCTCTCACCTCACCCCCCACCCCCCCCTCCCCCCCCCCTTCCCCCCCCCTTCCCCCGCCACCCCCCCCGCCCCACCGCCCCCCCCTCCCTCCCCCACTATCCCCTTCCCCCCCCCCCCACAACCCCCCTCCCCCCCCACCCCCCCGTCCTCCACCCACCACCCCGGCTCCCTGTAATCCTCCCCCCCCTCCAGCCCCCCCACCCAACCGTACCCACCCCTCCCCCCATCCCCCCCAACCTCTTGCCCACCCCCCCCTACTAACACTCCATGACCCCCCCGCCCACCCCCGCTCCCTCCCATCCCTGCCCCCCCTAGCCCCCCCCCACCACGCACCCCCACCCCACCCGCACCAATAACCCCCACCCCCACCCGTCCCCACCACCCCACCCTGCCCCCCCCCCCCCAGCTCCCCCCACCCCCATCCCACCCACGCCCCCACCTTCGCCCCCTCCCCCCTCCACCCTCCCCTCCCCCTCCACACCCCCCACACCCCATCACTCCTCTCCCTCCCAAACCACCCTCCCCCCCATCACGTCCCCCCCCCCCCCCACCGCCCCCCCCCCCCCCCCACACCCTCCCCTCCTCACTCCTCCCCACCCCTCTCAACCACCCACCCCCTCCCCCCCCCCCCCCACCCCCCGACCACACCCCCTACCCACTCCCCCACCCCCCTACCCCCTCAATCCCCCCGATCCGCCCCGCCACCCCCTCCCCACCGCCCGCCAATACCCACCCCCACCCCCCCCCCCCCCCCCCCACCGCCCCCTCCCCACATACCACACCCCAACCCCCACTTTCGCCTCCCCCCGCCCCACCGTCCACCAGCCCTTCCCCCTGCACACTTCCCCCTCACCCCGCCCCCCTCCCCCCACCTCCCGCCCACTCCAAGCCCCCCCCCCTTGCCTCACTTCTTTCTCCCCCCCCCAACCCGCCACCCTACCAACCACAATAAAAAACTGCCTCCTCCCCTCCCCCCCCCTGGCCCCCCCCCCACCCCTCGCCCTATCGCCTCCTTGCCCCACACACCCGCCTTAACCCGATACCCCCCACCTATTGCCATTCTACCCCCCTCCGCCCCGCCCCCCCCCCTACCCCGCCCCACCCCTACCGCCTCCCCTCCCCCCACCCCCCCCGCCCCCGCCCCCCCACCCCCCCCCGCCCACCACCCCTCCTCGCACACCCCCCCCCGCTCCAGCCCCACCCCCCCCCCTGACGCCCCCCCCCCCTCCCCCCCAGCCCCCTCCCACGCCCTCCCCCGCGTCCCTCCCCCACCTCCACCCCCCCCCCCTCCCCCTCGCCCCCCTCCCCCCCATACCCACCCCGCCACCCGACCACTCAAACACCTCCCCCACCATGCTCTCCCCCCCCACGTCCCCCACCCCCCCCCGGATCCTCCCCCCCCCACCCCCCCACTCACCACCCCCCTACCCCCCCACCCCTACCACCGCCACCACCCCCCCCACCCAACCAGCCACCCCCCCCCCCCTACCCCCTGCCCTGACCACCCCCTGCCACCACCTCCACCTCCATGCACCCACCCCCCCCCCCACCCCCATCCCCACCCCCCTCATCCCCCCGCTTCCCCCCCAAACCAGGCCCCACACCACCACCGTCCCTCCCCCCCCTCCCCCCTGAACACGTTTTAATCCCCCCTGTCCTCAGCTCCACCAATCACCCACCCCCCCATCCCCCACCCCCCCCCCCCCCCCCACGCCCCGCCACGCTCCGCCCCCGATCCCCACCCCCCCCCCCTCCCCACCTCCCACCCCACCACAACCCGCTACCTACAACCCCCCCGACCCACCCGCCCCCCCCCCCATCCCCCCCGCACTCTCCCCCACCCCACCCTCCTATCCACCCACCCCCCCCGCCCCTCTCCACCTCCCCACCGCGTCCCCCCATGGCACCCCCGTCACGTCCCCACCCACTCCCCCGCACCTCCCCCTCCCCTAACCACTCCCGCACCGCTCCTCACCCCCCAGCCCAATATCCACACCACCACTACTTCCCCCCCATCCACCAACATCCCCCTCCCCCCCCCACCCGCGCTCTCCCCCCCACAGCCACCCCCCCCCCCCGCACCCCCCCCCCTCCTCCGAAACCCCCGCTCCCCCGCCCCCTCCCCCTGGCACACCGCAATCCCTCCACCAGTCCCCTCGCCCCACCAGCCCCCCCACAACACCTCGTCCCCCCCCCCCCCCACCCGACCGTACCCTCCCCCCCCCCCACTACCTCCCCCCCTCCCAGCCCCCCACCCCCCCTCATCGCACCGGACCCCACCCAACACCATGCCCCCAACCCCTCCCCCCCCCGCCCCCACCCCACCACCACACCACACCCCCCTCCCTCACCCCCCCTCCGATCCCCACCCCCACCCCCCCCCCCACCCCCCCGGCTCCCCTTTAGCCCCATCCTCCACCCCACTTCCCCACCGCCCCCCCCCCCCGTACCTAACCTAACCCGCCCCCCCCCTTCCCCCTCCCCCCTCGCCCCCCCCCCCACCACCCCACACTTCCCCACCTCCAACCCACCCCCCCCCACTCCGTCACACCCCCCCCCCCCACTACCCCTGCCCCCCCTCCCCCCCACCCCCGCCCCCCCCCCCCCAACCCCTCCACCACCTCCCCCCCGCCCACCCCCACCCCGACCCACTCCCACCCCTCCCCCGCCCCCGCCTCCACCGTCCCCCACCCCCCCCCCCCACCACACCCCCCCCCAACCAGCCTATCATGAACCCACCCCCCGCCCCCCTATTTCCGCCCGCCCAATACCTCTCCCGCCCCCACCACCCCCCTGCCTCGCCCCCGCCCACCACACCCCCCACCCCTACCCCCCGGCGACGCCCCCCCACCCCGGGCCCAATTCGCCCCCCCACCCCGCCCACCCCCCCCCCCCCACATCCGCACCCCCCCACCCAGTCCCTCCCCCACCCCCCACGCGCCCTCTCACTCCCTCCCCCCACCCCCCCACCCCACCTCCTCCAGACCCCCAACCCCACCCCCCCACCCCCCCCCCACCCCCCTCCCGTCCCCCGACCCCTCCACGCCCACCCACCCCCGCACCCCACCCCCCACACCCCCTCACCCCGTCGTCCCCTCCCCCCCCCCTACCCCCTCCCACCATAGCCCTCACTCCCCCCCCCCCCAACCATACATTCCCCTACCCCCCCCCCCCCCCCCCCACCCCCACCCCCACCCCCCCCACCCCCACACCCCCCTCCCCCCGACTCCACCCCCCCCCCCCCCTCCCCCGCCGCCACGCCACTCCCCCTCCCCACCCGCTCAACACCCCCCCTCCCACCGACCCACCTACTCACCCCCCTACTCCCCCCCACATGCTCCCCCCACACCCCTCCTACCCCATCCCCCCCCCACCCACCCCCCACCCCCACGCCCACCCCCCCCCGCCACTCCCCTCCCCCCCGTCCCCACCCCACCCCCCCCCAACCCCCCCCAACCCTCCGCACCTACCCCCCGCCCCACTCCCCCCTCGCACCCCCCTCCACCATCCACCAGCCCCTTCCCCCACCCCCCTGACCCGAACCCCCACCACCCTTCGCCCACCCCCCCACCCTCCCACCCCCCAGCCCCTCCCCTCCCGCCCCCGCCCACCACCCACCCCCCCCCCCCCCCCCTACCTCACTTCCCCCCCACCAACCCCCCCCCACCCCCCTCCACCCCCCCACCCAGGCCCCCACACACCCAACCCCACCCATTCCTCCCGCTAAACCACCCCCCGCCCCCGTTTCCCCACCCCGTCCCCCCCCCCCCTCGCCCCCCCGCCCCCCCCCCGTCTTACCCCCCCCCCCCAACACACCCACCACCCACCCCCCCCCACCCCCCACCGCCCAACACACCCCGCTTCACACCCCCCCTACACACCCCGCCGCCCCCGTGTCGTCTCCCCCCATTACCCCCCGCCGACTTAACCCCCCCCCCACTTACCTACCACCTCTAGCGCCCCCCCCCCCTCCCCCACCAACTCACCCTCCTACCCCCGTCCCCACCCCCCTTCCCCTCCCCCCCCCCCACCCTCCCACCCCCCCCGCTGCCCCCCCACTCCCCCCATGATCCCCCCCCCCCCCCCGCACCTCCCCCCCCCCCCCCCCCCCACCCTCCCCCCCCCACTAGACCCCCCGACCCACTCCCCCAACCGCCACAAAACCTTACCAGCCCCCCCCCTTGTGCCCCCCCCCCCGTCACCCCCACCCTCCCCCCCACACCCACCCACCCCCCCCCCCCCCCCCCTCACCCCCCCCACCCCACCACCTTCCCCACCCCACCTCCCACCCCACACCCACGGGAACCCCTTCGCCCCCCCCCCCCCCAGCCCCCACCCCCCCGCCAACAGCCCCCCCACCCCCCCGCCCACCCCACCCCCACCCCCCGAGGTCCTCAACCCACCCCCCACCCCTTACATCACGCCCCCCCCCCACCACCCCACTACGCATACGCCCTCCCTCCACCGCCCCCGCACCCACACCCCCCCCACCCCCCCCCACCGGCCGCCCCCCCCACCTTGCCCCCACCCCCTCACCAAACGCCCTCCCCCACACACCCCCCACCAACCCCCCCTCCCCCCGAACGCCCCACCGCACACCCTCCAGTCCCCTCAGCGCTCCGCCCCGGCCCCGTCACACCCCACGTCCACCCCCACCACCCCTATCCCTCCGCCCCCCGCCCTCCCCCCGCCTCCCCCCCCCACCCCCCCTACGCCCCCCGCCCACATCTCCCTCTCACTCACCACCCCCCCCCCCGACTACCCCCACCCGTCCCCCCACCCCCCCCCCCCCTGTCACACCACCGCCCCCACCCCACCCCCCCCCCCCCAAACCCCCCCGACCCACTCCCCACCTCCCCCCCGCTTGCCTATCTCCCCCCTCCCCCCCCTTTCCCCCCCCCCCCTTCCACTGCCCCCCAACCCCCCCCCGCCCATGCCCCCCATCCATTCCTCCCCCCCCCCTCCCCCACCCCCTCACCCTGGCTGTCCACACCCCACCCCCACCACCCCCCCCCCCACACCGACCCCCCCCTCCTCACCCCCCCCCCCTCCCTCCCCCCCCCCAGTCCTCCCCCCCCCCACGCGGCCCCCCACCCCCACTCCACCCACACCACGCCCCCTCCCCCCGACCCACGCCCCCCACCCACCCCCTGTAGTCCCCCCTAACCAGTCCCCCCCAATCATCTCAGCTTATTCCCCCCACCCCCCCCCACCGCACCCCCCCCCCCCCCCACCCCCAACCCAAACCTCCCTTTCCTCCCTTCCCCACCGACCCACCACCCTCCTCTCACCCCCCCCCCCCCCGTACTCACACACCCCCACCCACGAACCTTTCACCACCCCCCCCACCCCCCCACCCACCCCCCGCCTCCCCACCCCCCAACACCCCCCGAACTCCCCCCCACCCCTCTACCTCCCCTAGCTAACCGCCCACCCCCCCCCCCCCCCTCCCTCCCCTGTCACACCCTCCCCCCACCACCCCACACCCACCCCCCGCCACCTGCCCCTCCACTCCCCCCCCCACCCCCGCCCCCGCCCCCCTCTATCCCCCACCCCTCCCGCCAACATACCCGCACCCCACTCACTCACCCCACCCCCCACCCCACCCGCCCCCCCTACTGCCCACCACGGCCCCCACCTCCTCACCCCCCCTCTATCATCCCCCCCCCCCACCCCCCACCCCCCTCCACCCCTCACCCCCCCCCGCCCCTCACCCCCACCCCCCTCCCACACCCCCCACACCCTTCCCTCCCCCCACGCCCTTTCCCGCCCGCGCTCCCCCTCCCCACGCCCCTCCGCGCTACTCCACCCCCTTCTCCCCCAGTCCCTCCCCCCCCCTCCCCACCTCAGCCCCCCCCACCCCCCGCTGCCAAACCACCTCCCCCACACCTCCCCTCCCACCCCGCACACCCCGCCCCCTCCCCACTCCCTCAACCTCCCTCACCTCGCCCACGCCCCCCCCTCACCTCCCCCTCGCCCCCCCCCCCCCCCCCCCCCCCCCCTCTCCCCCCTTCCACTAAGCCGACCCAACCCCCACCACCGACACCCCCTTCCCGTCCCCCCCCCCCACCCCACACCCCCCCCTCTCACTACCCCCCCTACCCCCCCCCTGCGTATAGAGCACTCCCCCCCCCCATATACTCTCACCCGCCTCAACACTCACAACCCCCATCCCCCCTCCCACCTAACCCCCCCCCAACCCCGCACGCATCACACCCCCCCCCCCCCCCCCGCCCCCCCCACCCTCCCCCACCGCCCCCCCCCCCACCCACTCCCCCCCCCCCCCTAACCCAACCCCGCCAGGCCCACCCCCCCCACCCCCCCCCCCCCCACCGATCACCCCCCCTCCCACCCACCAACACCTCCCCTCCCCATCCCCCCCCACGCCCCACCCCCCGCAGTACTCCCCCCCCACCACGCTCCGCACACACCCCCACCCCCCCCCCGCGCCCACCCCCCAGCGCCCCCCTCACCACCTCAAACACTACCACCCCCACCCCCCCCCCCCCCTCCCCCGCCCCCCCCCACCCAGGTGCCCCCCCCCGCCACCCCGACCCCACCCCCACATCCCCCCCTCCCCACCCCGCTCTCAGTCACCCCCTGCCCCACCCGGCCCCCACTACCAGCGCTCCGCCCCCCGACCCTCCCCCCCACCCCCCCCGCCCACCCCCTCCTTCACCCCCCCCCCCCCCCAACACCCCACCCGACCCCCCACCCCCCTAGCCGTTTCCCACCCCACCCGACCCTCCGCCCGGCGCCCCCTCCCCCCCGCCAACCCCACCCCTACCCCCCAGCAGTCCCGCCACTCTCCCCCACTCCCCCCCCCTGCCCCCTCCCCCTCCGACCCCCGCCCCCCCCACTCCCCCTCGCCCCCTCCCACCAACCGGCTTCCCTTTCGTCCTCCCGTCCCCCCCCCCCACCCCGCCCCCGCCCCCCCCCCCAGCCACCCCGCGACCCCCCTTCCTACCCTCCTTCTCCCCGATATACCCTTCCCTCCACCCGCCCCCCATCCCCCCCCAACTCCCCACACCACCCCCCCCCGCCCCCGCCTCCAGCCCTCCCTCCCCCCTCCCCCAGACCCCCCCCCCCCCCCCCTTCCCTCCCCCCCCCCACGAACACCATCCCCTACCTCCCCCCACCCCGCCCTGACCCCCAACCCCCTACGACCACTATCCACCCCCTTACCTCCCCCCTTCCCCCCACTCCGCGCCCCCCCCCCCCCCCCTCCCACTCCCGCACCCCCCCCCCCCCCGCAACCCCCCTCCCCCAACCACCCCCCAAACCCCCACCGCCACCCGCCCCGTCCCCCCCCCACCCTCCGCCCCCCCCCCCACTACACTACCCCAACTAACCTCACAACCCCCCCCTACACACCCCCACACTCCATCCTCCCACCTCCACCCCCCTCCCTCCCCCACCCTGCTCCCCCAATACTCCCCACACCCCCCATCTCTCTCTCGTCCTACCCTCCCACTCCCCCACCCCCGCACCCCCCCCACCCCCTCCACACCCCACCCCATCCGCTCCCCCACTCCCCCCCCCCCCTCCCCCGCCCTCAACCCTCCCCACAAACCCCCTCCTCCTCCCCTGCCACCCCCTCACCACCACCCCTTCCCCAACCCCCCACCACCCCCCCACCCCCCACCCCTCACTCTTCCCCTCCCCCCCTTACCCCCCGAAACCCCCCCCCTTCCCGCCCTTCCCCACCACGCCCACCCCTCCCAATCCCCCCCGCCTCTCCCCCCCCCCCCCCTCCCATTCCCCCTCGTTCCCCCCGTCCCCACCCCCCACCCTCCCCACCCCCTGCCCCACCCCCCCCCCCCCCCCCCCCCCCACTACCCCCCCTCCCCTCGCCCCCCCACTCCCCCCGCCCCACCCCCCACCGCCCCCCCTGCTCCTACCCCACCGATCCCCCACACTCACCCCCCCCCTCTCCTCCCCACCCCCCCACCTCCTTACCCCCCCCCCCACTCCCTCCAGCCCTCACCCCTCCCCCACCGCCCACCCCAACCCCCCTCCCTCTGTCTCCCCCCCCCCCGCCCCCCCAAACTCTTACGCCCCACCCACCCCCCACCCCCCCACCCACACCCCCCCCTCGCCCCCACCCCTCCCTCACTCCTCTCCCCCCCGCCACCCCCCTCCCTCCACCCACATCCCCCCCCCAGCCTACCCACCCGTCACCACTCGCCCCCCACCCCCCTCCCTGCTACCCACACCCACCACTCCCCCCCCACCCCCCCTCCCCCTCCCCCCCCCCCCACGGCCATCCTCCCCCCCCCCACCCCCGACCCTTCCCCACCCTCCCCCTCCCCCCACCAGCACCCTTTCCCCCCCCCCCCCCCTCCCACCCGCCCACCACACCCCCCCCCCCCCCCCATCCCCCGCCGTAACCCCCCCTCCCCCCCCCCCCCCCCCCCCTCGTCCGAACCCCCGCCTACCTACCCACCCCCCTCGACTCTCACCCACGCATCCCTCAGCCCGCACCCACCCCCCCACGCCACCCACCCGCCACCACCCCCCCGCGCCACCCCACACCCCCCCCCCCCCGTCCTCCCCAACACCTCTGCCTCTCCCCCCCTCCACGCCCCCCCCTCCCCACCCCCTACTGCTCTCCCCCCCCACACCACCCCCCCCCCCCCTCGCACCCCCACCATAACCACCCCCACAACCTCTACCCCCCACTCCCCCCCCCCCCACCGGCCCCTCCACTCCCCCCCCCCCTCCCCTGTAGCCGAGGCCCCCCCCCCCCCCCCCCCCGACCCCGCCCCCCACCCGCAACCACCAACTCATTCACCCCGTCACCCACCATGCGAACCCCCGCCCCGCCCGACCCTCCCCTCACCCCCCCACCCCCACCACCCACCTCCTCCCCCCCCTACGCCCCCCCACCCCACCTCTGCCCCCCCCCCCCCCCCGGTCCCCCCTCCCCACCACCCGCTCTACCCACCGCCCCCAACCCACCCCCTACCCACCCTCACCTCCCCAACTCCCACCACCTCCCCCTCTCCTACCCCCACCCATATACCCCCCCACCCCCTCCCACCGCCCCGCTCCCCCCCACCGCCCCCTCCCACCCCCACACCCCCAACGACTCGGCACCCCCACACCCCCCGACTTCTATGCCATAACATACTTTCATCTTCAGAGGCCTTGGCAATCAGACAAGTTAAGTTCTTATGAGGGACAATATTTTTTAGGTCAATGGAATACATATTCTGATGTCTAGGTGTCCTAAGCAACACATGCGTATCATCAACTAACTTAAAATCTTTTCCCAACACAAGGCACTCTGAATCAGTGAACAGAATACTATTTTTGTTGTCACAAATTTGAGACACACTAAACAGATTATATTTCAGTTCTTTCACAAAATGAATATTTTCAAACTCAAGTTTACTGGTCTTAATTGTACCTTTACCAGTAATCTTTCCTCCTCCATATCCAAATGACACATATCCTCCATCAAAAGGCTCATAATCTGAAAGATAGGATATGTTGCCAGTCATGTGCCTAGAGCAACCACTGTCCCAATATCCTTTATCATCAATATTATCCTGTGGTATGCCTTGCACAATAGAAAAGAGAATTAGTTCTCTTTGGGGACCCAAGCCATTACTAACTTGAGCCTGTCTTGTGTATCAATGTATTGATATTTCTTGAAAGTCACTGATACACCATTGAAATTTGAACCTTGATCAGAAGTGTTTTGCTTAGGTTTCCAAATCCAACGAGCTGAGGCCTTAACAACTTTTCCCTTATTTCCCTTATCAGCAGCAACTGTTGGCTTAGCAGTGGGAACTTTTGAGCCAACAGTGGGAATTTTTGTTCTAACAGTGGGAACCCAAATTTTATTTTTAGTTACTGAATTTCTTTCAAAGGGCCTTTTTACATTTGAATGTGCTATTTTAACAAAAGATGTCATTTTTGGTTGAGCAACATTCAATGTAGATGTAGATGGTTTTTTCAAGTTGACATGGTCATGGTCTACCCTTTTCCAGGTCTTCCCTTTATTTACCCATACATTTTGTTTGCAGTCAAACTTCAAATGTTCAAAGCTTCCACAAATATAACATGTTTTATTTTGCATCACAAAGTCTTTTCCTAGTTGTTGTGATTTTTGGTTGTTCCAATTTCTTTGGTTTCCCCTAACTCTAGGACTTTGTGAAGTGTTCCTGTACATCTCTGCATATTTCACAGTTGGTTTCCTAGCATTTTCAGTATTATTAACTTTAATGACATTAGGACTACCAGTTCATTTCACAAACTTAATCATTGGCTTTGACACAACATTACCCGATGTTCCTCCTTGCTCAAAGACAGAAGAATTATTACCTTCTAGCTCATTTGTTACACCATTTATACTAGGTATAGGCCTACTATAATTAGTGACAGTGTCATCAACAAACTCAGGCAAACCCGTCCAAGATAGATCTAGCTTAGGAGGTGAGTAAACTTGTGCAGGAGGAGGTGGGACAACACAATACTCGTTAAATCCCACACCCTTCTTATCTTTACCTAGTTTTTGACTCCCTAAGAGTTGGTTTAGGTCTTTAGAAGCATTTCCAAAATTTTCTAATTTAGAATCTATGCTTTCTTTTTCTTTCTTTACCTCCTCAAGCTCATTTCTAAGATATTCAATTTTATTATCTTTAAGCTCTATATCTCTCTCTAGGAGTCTAATATTTTCACATAATTTAGTTTCATTTACTTTAAATTCAACTAATCTAGCCTCAACTTGTGATAAACCTCTTTTGTAATTAAATAAGTCAGTCTCACAATCACTAAGTTCTTCATTTAGCTTGCTAATCTTAGTGTTGAGGTTTTCTGTATTTTTCCTACATGATTTAGAGCAAACGGAATCATCATGTACCTCATTATCTGAGCTTGAGCTTGACTTGGCCATTAGAGCAAATACTGTTGGAACTTCCTCTTCATCAGCCACAAGAGCATGATTTTCTTCTTCCTCAGCCATATAACTCCAATCCCATCCAATGCCATCAATGGCCATCATTGCCTTATGAGGAGGCTCTTCCACCTTAGGATCCTTCTTGTAGCTCTCTTTCTTCCCTCTGTCTTGACTTCTTGGTGCTCTGCACTCTCTAGCGAAATGACCCATTTTGTGGCAATTGAAGCATTCCACTTTTGATTTGTCAAAACCAGCTACATCAGATCCTTGAATGGTAATCTTTTTACCAATTTTCTTCCAAAACCTATTAGCCCTCATGCTCAACAAAGTCATATTCCATTTGATGTCCATCTCTTCTATGTCATCATCGTCAATCTGAGTGATGTCCTCATATTTAATTTGAGAACCATTTGGCTGAGTAGCTATGAATGCACAAATAGTATCATAGCTAAAGCTAGCAGTGGCAACATCAGTGCTAGCAGTGGAAACTCCTTGAATAGTGGGAACTTCACTATTTCCACTGTTGGTGTTTGAAGAAGAAATGAAGGCCATATTTTGTGAGTTTGACCCTGCCTTCTTTTGGACCTTAGGTTCATAGACTTTGAGATGATTATACACATCATCCAGACTCATTGTGTCTAGATCATCTCTATTTCTCCAAACAATGGTGTACATTAGCCATTCTGGTGCAAGACTTGTCAAAAACTTCTGGTTTAGGTCATCTTGTTCAATTGGAACATCCATGAACTCAAGATGACTCATAATAGCCTGCAACCTATTGAAAGTCTGTTTAAGTGTATCAGATCCTTCAGCCTTAAAGTTACCATATTGTTGCTTCAATTGATTCTTCTTTATCTTCTTGGTGGCTTCATTTCCACTAAAAGTCTTTAATATTGCTTCCCACAATTCCTTGAAAGATTCATATTTGCTGAATCTCAACTGATGTTCATCAGGGAGAGCCAACAATAGAGTAGTTGTTGCCTTGACATCATTTTTCCTTTTCTGCATGTTTTCAGCAGTTATAGCCACAGTTCTTCCCTTCTTCCTTATTGATACAGAAGCTTCACCTGATGCAGCTTTATCTTTGGCAGTTTCTTCTGGAGGAGCTTTATAGGAGTCACCAAACTCTATGACTTCCCATTGAGCATAGTGTTCATGTTGTACATACTGTTGAATTATGAACTTCTATTGTTCAAACTTTCCAGTGTCAAGAATTGGAAGTTTTATGGAAGTAGGAGTTGAGTGATTATAGGGATCCATTTTTGTTAGTGATTTGGTGGTGAGATTAGTGTGTTAAACTTCTTTGATCAAAGTTTCTCAACAAGCTCTGATACCACTTGTTGAGTCCCAAATCTTGGATCTAATGCCTTAGCTTGTAAGGTTATTGTTACTTTGGATAAATCTAAAATAACAATGAGAGAAACTTTGTTAAAATGTTTCACCAAAGGCTATGCGGAATCTAACCTTTAGTGATCAAGAAGGATAACAATGAAATGATTGGAACAGTGATTTACACAAAAAACTTTAATATTATTGATGTAATAATATGAGTACTCAACCAGTACTAGAGTTTACAAAACCTTTAAGCTATGAAAGACATATGTGAGTATGTATATATGTTTCACTAGACTAAGGACTCTTTTTATAGATCAAGGAGTCCTATACATGATAAGATCTAACCAAATCTCCTAAATATATGAGATATACATACAATACATTCCAAATATAACAATGACGCGTCTTTAGTCTTGTGTAGATCTTATCTTCATCTAGCAGTGGAAAGTCTTCAACAATGGAAACCTCAGCAGTGGAAGATGTGTACTAGCAGTGGGAACAGACACCGACAGTGGGAACCAATATAACTAGAAGTGGGAATGCCTTAGTGCATTTTATTCCCAACAATTCGTATCGCTTGTCTTCTAAATTTTGTCTCTTCTTTAACGCCTCAACTTCAGAATCTAACTTATTTCCCAAAGCTGCAAAATTTCCTTTAACCTCCTCACGATATTTTTCCAAATCTGCTTCCAAGCTTTCAACCTTCTTTGCTGCCATATTGATCCAGAAGTAATATAACACAAAAATCTAAAGTCACTTTCTTTCTATTTTTTTTTTGGATCCAAGAACCGAACAGCTCTGATACCAATTTGATACGAATTAAATTGGATAAAATCTGTTTATATCAGAATTAATACGAAAACTGAGTTTAACAAACGAAAAAAAAACAAAAGAACAAGAAGGATAGTACCACACTTTGAGTTGTTGACACACTCCTTAGTCAATAGATTTTTTCCCAGAAATCTCAATGCCCAGCATCGATGATCTTGAGGTCTATTTAAACACCCCAAACTTGCTGAACAAGAAAATACGTAATAAAGGAAACAATCGTTTTTCAAATCCTCATGCCCTCAAGATAGATGGTCTAAAGAAAAGCACATAAAGTTGGTCAACATCCCTTGTGTGAACTACAGGCAAGTCACTACAAAAGCAGAATCATAATTCTAAAGCTGCATCAGCACATAAAGTTCCACCTATGTTAACTTTCTCTATGGAGATTGAACCTAAGAAGCCAATTGAAGCCTAGAAGAAGAAAGATGTATAATTGTTTATGCAAGAAAACTGAATCAATTTTGAAAGAAACAAAGTTTGGACACTGTGTTCAAATACCTTATGGTAAAAACCGATTATTGAAACCAAATAGATCTAGAAGAATAAGATGGATGATCATGGGGTTGTTGTCAAGAACAAAGCAAGGCTGGTTGCTCAAGGATACAATTAGCGAGAAGGAATTGATTATGATGAAACTTTTGCACTTGTTGCAAGACTTAAAGCCATCATGATATTTCTTGGTTATGCAGCCTACATGGGTTTTGTGGTATTTCAAATGGATGTGGAAAGTGATTTCCTTAATGGAAAGATCTCTGAGGAAGTATATGTCCAACAACCACCTGGGTTTGAGAGTAGTGAATTTCTCAACCATGTATTTGATAAAGCTCTTTATGGTCTGAAACAAGCTCCTAAAGCATGGTATGAAACTCTTAAAATTTCTCATTCAGCCCAAGTTTGTCAAAGTTACAATTGACAACACTCTTTTTACTTATAATACTAAGAGTGATGTCATTATTGTACATATTTATTTGGATGATATCATCTTTGGATCAACCATTGTCAACATTAGTAAACAATTTACTAAGTTAATGACCAAAAAATATAAAATGAGTATGATGGATGAACTTACCTAATATTTAGGTTTTCAAATAAAACATGATTTTAAAGGAATATCTATTTGTCAAGAAAAATATGTTAAAGATTTACTCAAAAAGTATGATCTAGCTGATAGTGACTTAGTGAAATGCCCTATGCTTCCCCTAAAAATTTTGGGCCTTGATGAATCAGGGGTCTCAGTTAATAAGACTTTGTTTAGAGGCATGATAGGGTTACTGATGTATCTTACAGCTAGCAGACCTGATATCCAGTTCTCTACATGTCTCTGTGCTAGGTACCAAGCTAACCACAAGGAATCCCACCTTATAGCTATAAAAAGAATTTTCAGGTATCTGAAAGAAACTCCAAATCTTGGCCTCTGGTATCCAAAAGGATCAGGCTTCAATCTGAAAGCATATTCAGACTCAGACTATGCTGGATGTAACCTAGACAAAAAAAGTACCTCATGGGGTTGCCAAATACTTGGTGGAAAGTTAGTATGTTGGAGTGCAAAGAATCAAAGCTCTGTGGCTATGTCATCATCTGAATCTGAGTATGTCGCTGATGCAGGATGTTGTGCTCAAGTCCTCTGGATCAAATGTCAGTTGGCTGACTATGATGTTCTCTATGACAAGGTGCCCATATTTTGTGATAATACAAGTGTCATTGCCATTTCAAACAATCCAGTGTTGCATTCTAGGACTAAACATATTGACATCATGTATCACTTCATCAGGGACCACATTTTAAAAGGTGATGTTG
>BQNB010031475.1:0-13951 GCA_026074375.1 Tanacetum coccineum | reverse complement strand
ATATATATATATATATATATATATATATATATATACGTGACTCATAGACTAGTTAACAAGGAAAATAAGTATGATACGAAGGGTATGGGTTCAAACGTGACTTAAAACAAGGTCTTAGTGCTTTGTTTTCGAGTATGCGTGAGGAAATGAGACGACCCACTTATGTATATCACGATCAATTATCAACCCAAGCTTCCAAGCCTTGCGTACACCCAACCCTAGCTCGTATATTCCCTTATGCACTCGTTATGTGACCCTTTATCGTGTTTGTTGGTTCGAATGAAGTAAATATGAGGTGTTTGGTTGCGGTTTGAGACCCGAACAAAAGGGAACAATATATGTTTAGTTGTTTGAGAGAGTTTAAGGTGTGTGTGAGTTTTCAAGAGTGTAGAATGGTATATGAGAGTGTGTATTTATAGACAAGGAAACTAGGTAACTTTCCTAGTCACACAACAAACCAAACCGTGCCCCATATCCTAGTGGTTTTGTGGTTTCGGTTAGTCACACATTGTATCTAGCTAAACCACTAAGTACATGTCTTAATTAGAGGATATTTGTACAAGATTGAGCTAGATTATGGAAATCTTATGGATTTGTGTGTGGTTTGATGTCTAGCCGAGTATCCAAGAGAGAAAGAGAGAACAAAGGGTTATTAACCATTCTGTATAAGTTAACTAGGGAGCATTTAGTACAAGGTTTAATTAGGCAAGTGATGTACATGTACTTAGGGATTAAAAGAATGATTTCTAGTTGTTTTTGGTACCCATATTCGGCTATAGTGGGTTTTACACAAGAATGGATTTAATTTTTGTGTTTAAGGTTTCAAAGTGGGTATTGGTTTGAGTCTAGGTAAGTCTAGGTATTTCTGAGGTGTGTTCGAATGTATTTTATTGCGAAACGTAAACCTTTTACGTGACCGATAAAAATAAAATACTCAAGGTTAATAATTATCTTCTTTATAATTATTTATTACTTGGTTGATGTAAACCTTAATTTATTTGATGACCATTTACATTAAATGATTATTTCTAGTCTACGCGATTTAGCTCAAAGTAAAATTGAAAGTAAACGCGTATCGGACCAAATCAAATAGTGACGAATAATAGGAGTCGTAAAATGACCTGAAATTGAGAATTGTTACACATATAAGTGTGAAAATATTATCTAAATATCTATAGTTAAAAGTGTGGAAACATTTTTGAATCTTCACGACTACAAGTGTGGCAATATTACAAAAGATATAAACATTGTTAAATATTCACACACACCTGGACAAAATGTCAAAATGTCTACAATCATAAGTGTAACTTTTTAATAAAAAAATTTACTTCACTTATAGGTGTAGCTTTGTTGTAATTGTACACACTTATATGTGTGAGTTATTTTTTTACATATTTGTGACATGTATAAATATGACAAAATTATGATCCATATAAAAAAAAGTCCACGATTTAATATATTTTACATAGAAAATCGTGGAGAATTCAGCTATTTGTTATAGTGTTAGTGTAATAAGGAGACCAAATAGAGCGCTAGGTATGGTAACGCTCAACCCGGCGTTATGTCTATCTGGCACTGGCGTTGGTGGCGTTACCATACATGGGTCGTGTGCATTGCAACGGCGTTGGGCTGGGCTGTAGGAAACTAGAAGGGGGGTTGAATAGTTTACCGGTTAATTTACCGTTTTAAAATTTTGCTTAGAAAATTGTTAGATTCGAGTTATATGTCAATCAATCAACAATATGAATCACAACTAAATATCTAATATAATGAACTAAGTAAGCAATAACAATAAAGAGATAGAGAAAGAAACGATCAAACCAAGACACCAAGATTAATAGTGGTTCGGCAACAAAGCACCTCTTCGTTCCTACTCCACTCCCCGAGTACTCCACTCGAGATTTGACTATGTCAACAAGCTCCCTTTAGGCGAAGAAAACCGTTTACACGTCGCTTATTTTCTTTTCCAACACTAAGCTAGATGCCGAGTCCTAATCTTAGCTAGAACCAATCTAAGATTTCACTAAGTCTTTACACGCTCACAAGATATATATACCCTTAGATTGACACACAATCCAAATCACACCAATACACAATTTACATACTTGGATCTACACACAATCTAATTTACACAACAACACTAAATGTATGTAATGAAGATTTGTGATCTTGAGGAGGAAGAGATAGATCACTTGATAAAAATTCGTATATAGAAGAATACGATTGTTCTTCTCTTGCACTTGATTAGAAGAAGAAGAATAAGGGAGGAAGAAAGAATTAATCACTTGAAAACAAGATCAAGATATGTTAGTGATCAAGATATGTATTTTAGAAAGAAAGGAAGAAGAGAGAAAAATGGATCTGAGAAAATTTGTGGCAAGAGGTTCTGTTTTTAAAATGGGATGGCCCAGTATTTATTGGGGACAAAAAATGACCGTTACTGGTGGCGGTCCCGGCGGTCCCTTATACATATAAGGGGGCCGCCAGGCCTAAAAAGGGGCCGCCACTAGACTTCGCTCATTTTTTTGTCATTTTGTGATGAAGGTTGTATCTGTTATAGAACTTTTTATTTTGGGGGAAAAATTTGAATTTCAAATTTTTATGTTTTTAATAAAACATTTCTTTTAATGAATAAATATTTTGTTTTGATAACAATCAAGCTAGTGTTTGTGCGACTACGGGTACTTACAATCAAGTTAACCCTCCGAACCGTGTTAGTAACCAAATGGCACCACCCGGTTTTGCTCCGGTGCAAAACAATGGTCAAAATAGGTTTAATCAAAATCAAGGTCAAGGGAATAATTTTAATCGGGGAAATAATTTTCATGGTAATCAAGGTTTTCAAGCTCAAAATAATCATGCTCTGAATTTTCAAAACCAAGGATTTCAAAACCAACATTTTCAAGTCCCTAATAATCAAGTTCAACAAGAGATTTCAAATGATTTTTCGAGTTACAAGAGGAATAACGATCAAATGTTGAGAAACATGCAAAATCAAATCAACTCGTTGAAAGGAGACCTTAAGAATGAAATTCAAAACACGATAAAATCTCAACAAGCCGTCATGATGAATCAACAAACTACCTTTCAAATATTTGAAAAAACATAGATATGTGGACTTTGTTTACAAAAACCAAGACTCACTTCGGGTACTATTCCGAGTTATTACTTATTTCCTAACCCGAGGGTGTGATGAAAGCAATTCACTACTCGAAGTGTGTTGCTTACAGGACCCCTCAATTCCTACGATCCTTATCCTAAAAAGGTAGTGGAACGAGAAACCGAGGAGACAACGGATAAGGAGTAATCTAATTTCCAAGGAAGTATCGCTTAAATCCCACCTCCGGTTATCCCCATTTCTATTTGGGAACCCGATGTTCCGAAGAATTTACCTAAGCCAAATATTCCATATCCTTCTCGACTTAATCAAGAAAAGTCTCATGACAAAGCTTCGAATAAAAAAGAGAATATTTTTCAAATGTTTCAAGATTTATGTTTTGAGATAAGTTTTGTGGATGCTTTACTTTTGATGCCAAGATTTACTCCTACCATTAAGAGTTTGCTCATGAATAAGGAAAAGTTGCTTGAGTTAGCTAAGATACCATTGAACGAGAATTGCTCGGTGATGCTTCTCAAAAAGCTTCCCGAAAAGCTTAGAGATCCCGGCAAGTTTCTTATTCTATGCAATTTCCCAGGAATGGATGTATGTTACGCCTTGGCCAATCTTGGCGCAAGCATAAATCTTATGCCCCTTTCTATTTGGAAAACGCTTTCTTTACCTGAACTTACACCAACTCAGATGACTTTAGAGTTAGCGGACCGATCGATTACTTATCCTAAAGGACTCGCAGAAGACGTTTTTGTCAATGTTGGGAAATTTATTTTCCTACGAACTTTGTGGTGTTGATTTCGAAGCGATCCTCGAGTTTCCTCTCATCTTGGGAGATCCTTTTTGAGGATACGGTGTGCTTATATTGATGTTTTGGAGAAAAAATAAACCCTTCGGGTTGATACAAAGCCGTCACTTTAAATTTAGGATCAAACCATGCAGTTACTCCTCTACAAATGATAAGTCGGTAAACCGAATTGACATCATTGATGCAGTTTGTGAGGAGTATGCTCTGGAATTGCTAGGATTTTCTAATTCTTCGGGTGGCAATCCCACCTCGACGTCTGAGCTGTTTACTTCCGATTTCATTTTGGAAGAAATCGAAGCTTATCTTAAGGACGATTTGATTTCACCGGAAATTGATTACGCCGATTGCAATCCGGAGGAAGATATTTGTTTGATCGAAAAATTGTTAAATAATGACCCGTTTCAACTTCCTTCGATGGACCTTAAACAAAGTGAAGTGACCAAGGCGAAATCTTCAATTGAAGAGCCTCCGGAATTAAAATTAAAAGATTCACCGTCTCACTTGGAATATGCTTACATGGAAGAAAATGACAAGTTGCCCGTGATTATTGCAAAAGGTTTAAAAGATGATGAAAAAGATGCTCTCTTAAAAGTGCTCAAATCTCATAAGCGGGCCATTGCTTGGAAAATCACCGGCATCAAGGGTATCGACCCTTGTTTTTATACACACAAAATCTTGATGGAGGATGATTACAAACCCACAGTGCAAAGTCAAAGACGGGTTAACCCAAAAATTCACGAGGTAATCAAAAAGGAGGTCCTAAAACTTTCTTGATGTCGGGCACGATTTTACCTGATCTTCGACAGCCCACGGTTTAGTCCAGTGCATTATGTTACCACAAGAAAGGAGGAAATAACCGTTGTTGCTCTATGAGAGAATGAAGAATTCCGACCTGTTTAGTTTACCGAATGGAGAGTTGTATACGACTATGGAAGTTAAATGACGCGACTCGAAAAGTCATTTTCTATGCCAATTTATGGATCAATTGTAGAGAGATAGCCGAAATGAGTTTTATTGTTTCCTAAATGGATTTTCAAGGGTTTTCAAAATAACCAATTAGATCCCCTAAGTCCAGGAGAGGAAAACTACTTTCACATGCCCGTATGGAACTTTCGCGTACCGTCGCATGCCTTTTAGCTTGTGTAATGCTCCCGGTACTTTCCAACGGTGTATGATGGCCATATTCTATGATATGATCGAAAAGACTATGGAAGTGTTTATGGATGATTTCTCGGTTTTTGGGGATAGTTTTGTTTGTGCTCTACAAATTTAGAAAAGATGCTAAACGGTGTGATGACACGAATTCTAGTTCTTAATTAGGAGAAGTGCCACTATATGTTATAGAGAAGGAATATGTGTTGGGCATAAAATTTTCCAAAGTCGGGAATTGAGATCGATAGTGCTAAAGTCGTGGTTATCGCTCTATGCAGACCTCACCAGAAATACCGTAAAAGGTGTTAGGAGTTTCTAGGTCATGGGGTATTTTACCGACGTTTTATCCAAGGACTTTTCCAAAATTGCTAGGGACGATGACTCACCGTCTTGAGTAGGTAATAACAGTTTTGTTTTCTAAAGGATTGTATTGATGCTTTTCAATCCCTTAAAAAGAAGCTTACCGAAGCTCGATCTTTGTTGTCCGTTTGGAACTACCTTTAGAAATCATGTGTGATGCATGTGATTTCGCGTTTGGGCAGTTTTAGACAACGTATGACGAAGACACTTTTTGCCTTTAACATTATGCTAGTAAGACAATGACAGAGCTAAAATTCATTACATACGAAGAGAAAAGAAAATGCTTAGTTGTGTATGCTTTTGATAGTTTTGGCCGTATTCTTGTCTATACTAAAAGGCATAGTGTATCCGGGTTCAACTCGGCTTTAAAAGGTACCTTATGAACAAATAAGACGCTAAGCCGAGGTTGCTCCGGTGGTTTTCTCCTACAAGAATTATGGATATCACCATCCGTGATAAAAAAAGGAAGTGACGAACCTTGCGGCGGATTATCTTATCTAGACTTGAGTATCTCATAAGGATGTGTTAGAAAACAAAGATCTTAAATGTACGCATTTTCCTTTATGAATTCTTGGTGCGTTAACTAGTGAGTGTTCCCCTTGGTTTGCGGACATATGCAAATTACCTGCGGGGAAATGTTATCATAAAAGGAATGACGAATCAACAAAGAAGAGTTTTCAAATGACGTTAAACATTATTTTTGGGACGATCCATATCTTTTTTGTATTTGTGCGGATCAAATCATTCGACGGTGTGTGCATGGGCTTAGAAGATATTATACTTATTAGATGCTCTGTCATGTAGGACCCCCCGGGGGGCCATAATAGTGCTACATTCTAACACTTGTAATGTATTTGATGTCAGTTTCTTTTGGCCAACCATATATCGAGATGCCCATACGATGATCAAATCTTGTGATACGTGTTAAAGACAAGGCAAAATTTCACAATGAGATGCCTCAAAACACTATTCATGTTTGTGAAATCTTCGATGTATGGGGTATCGATTTTATGGGACCATTTCCATCTTTACATGGGAATAAATACATCCTTGTTGCTATTGATTATCTTTCAAAATGGGTTGAAGCAAAGGCGCTCCCCACAAATGTTGTTCGAGTTGTAGTTAAGTTTTTAAAATCTCTTTTTGCCCGATTCGGAACACCTATAGCTATTATAAGCGATCGTGGGACCCATTTTTGTAATGATCAGTTTGCTAAAGTAATGTCTAAGTATGGGGTCACACATCATCTTGCTACCGCTTATCACCCTCAAACGAGCGGTCAAGTGGAGGTGTCCAATCGTGGTTTAAAACGTATTCTAGAAAGGACGGTTGGAGAAAACCGTGCCTCGTGGTCCGACAAACTAGATGACGCTTTGTGGGCATTTCGTACCGCTTTTAAGACACCAATTGGTTGTACGCCTTACAAGTTAGTATACGGGAAGTCTTGCCATTTACCTATCGAATTAGAGCATAAAGCATATTGGGCTTTGAAACATGCTAACTTCGATCTTAAAACCGCGGGTGATCACCGAAAGCTTCAACTTAATGAGCTTAATGAGCTTCGTGATCAAGCTTACGAGAATTCTTTGATTTATAAAGAGAGGACGAAGAAGCTTCACGACTCAAAGATCAAAAACCGCATTTTCAATGTTGGTGATCGAGTTTTACTCTTCAACTCTCGTCTTAAGATATTCTCCAGAAATCTTAAAACTCGTTGGTCAGGACCTTTCACCATCATCAAAGTTTTTCCATACGGAACCATCGAATTATCTCAACCCAATGGTCCGAACTTTAAGGTGAATGGTCATCGTGTAAAGCATTACTTCGGAGAGGACTTACCACCCAAGGTAGTCCAGGATCTCCACACTTTCTCCAAGGACGAATGAATTCGGGGATCGAGTCAAGCTATGTGACTCGTTACCATAATCTAATTGCGCTTTGTGGGTGGCACCACATGACTATCCTTCTATCTTGTTCTTATCGCCTCTATTGTGATGTGAGGAGGCTTGTACTCTTCCGATTCTTGTTGTTTGTGCTTGTGATTGTTTGCAGGATTAACCCAAAATTTTCTGAAGACTCTCGTAACCCAAATTTTTTGAAGACTCTCGTGTTCGGTGTTTTGTCCCGGTCCACTCGAGCTTCCTAGCCTTTGCTTGCCATTAGTTTGGGGAAATCCGATATCCTAAAGATTATTATCGACTAACATTTATCTTTTAGCACACTTAATAAACGGCTTAAGATTTTTGTGATACTTTCTTCAGGCTTGAGTTATGCATTCGACCTTTTTGAGTTCTAGTATGGGGTTTTTAAGTCTTAGGCTAGGAAACATTGAGGACAATGTTTGATTTTAGTATGAGGTAGTATATCTTCGATATGATCTTACCTACTTTTACCTATTGTTCTCACATACCCCGTTTTCTCATCAAAATTTTTCAAAAATATGAAAAATTTAAAAATTTTCAAAAATAAAATAAGTATTTTTGTCACAATTTTGACTTTCCTGCTGGGTAGAATAAGAGTAAATTTTGACCCGATCGAGCGTGTTGAGCTCTAGCTTGTTCCTTAACTTTTAGGCTAAGCGTTCGCAGAAATTCGCGAAGAACGAAAAATAATAGAGTTAAGTATGAATATGATGCTAAACAAGGATTAGTTGGAAATCCTAAGAGCTCATGTATGTAACTTGTTGCTTTTTCTCCCATAAGCTCTTTACCGGATTAATATACGTGCTATTTTTGGAGATTAAACTTAAATCAACAATTTTTTATGTAATATATAGCAAAAGTTTTAGTCTTAGTTCAATCTTATACTTGAAATTTTCAAAAAGAAGTCTTCTCTATATAAAGTAAAAAAAAATAATAAAAAATAATGATGAATGAAATAATGAAAAATATAAAAAATATAATAACAATAAAAGCTGTGGGCTGATAAAAGTTTACTACTTCTTGCCGGCTCACAACCGATGCTGCAACCTTCTAAAAGGTCGAGGGTTACAATTGCATAACTGTTTAATAGCTAAGTTAAATTAATAAATTGATTTCTTTTTGTTAAATTCAAATATGCTTTTGAACTTTGACTATTCTATTTTATAAGCTATGTATATTCGGGAAACCTGAGAGTTTTTGAAACCTAAGGTTCGTGAGTCCCGATACTAGTTTCTATGGGGTGTCAAAAGCCTGGTCACTTAGCTGCAAGGTTGGGATGTGCCGAGACAAAAGTCGCTACATGGGATGATCTCGCCTTCAAACTCATTATTCTTGGGTGGAACGTAAAGCATAGTATGTTGCAAAACGTGGATCCATGGTTGAAATTCAAAATAGCACACTCACTTAAGATATAATAAATGTCGAGAGTAAAAAGTTTACAAGTTGCCAATATAAGTAGTGTTAGCATCTTTACTGATATTTAGCTGTGATTTCGTTTTATGCTTGGTTTGGATAAGTGAAAAGTCAGGGACAATGAATTTATCCTTTTTGGGGCATTCTCGGATCGAAATGCATCTTGTTCTATGATCCCTAACAGTTATGGAAATAATGAAAGTCGAAATAATCTCAATTATATTATTAATATAAAAAAATGAAAAAGTTTTAGAAAAATAGGAAAATAGGGTGTTTTATAACTTGTGATTTCTTAACTCTCCCCATGAAAGTCTTTGCTACTTTTCAAAGATTTAGTTTGGGGAATTTTGAGGTATTTGGTTATAGAACGTATAATATTGCGTGAGGACACGCAATCGCTTAGTTTGGGGAATTTTGATATGTGTGAAAACACATATCCGTTTTATATCAAAAATGGCCCTAAAAAGACAAAATTGTGCTTTAAATGCTTGAATATTGCTTGTTTTGTTTTTGTGATTGTGTAGGTACGGATATTGCAAAAGTCTCAAGAAAACGGTCAAAACCGGACAAACACGAACACGGGAAAGGAAAGAGAATACAAGAGCCGGAGAATGCTATCAAAGGTCAACCAAAGTCAACCATATAAAGACAAAAATCCTAAATTTCCCAAAACAGTCCCTCAAAGAAAACCAAATTGCAAAAATAGTCCTCTAAACCCTAACGGTGTTAACTCTTTAATTATAAGAGTTAACACCCGTTAACCTTTTTATAAAACTAAAACTAAGCCCAAGCCCAAATACCCAGCCCAAAACTCTTTATAAGCCTAAAGTCAAACCCAGGGGAAAAAGAAAAAAGTCAAACACCCTTTTATAAAAGTAAATTACGCGCGAAAATTTGTTACCACTGTTCATCGTCTTCTTCGATTTACCTCAAGCTTAAAACAAAGGGCAAATGCAAATTGACCACGTGGAGAGACAATTCAAGTGATAAAGACAGACATGGCAAAGTTACACATCACCAAACGCTCCCATTGGTGGAATCCCACAAGGAGAATGCCACGCGGATGCAAGGAAACACACAAAGGGCTAGATTTTTTCACTAAAAGGCTTGAAAAAGAAGCACAATGGCTCTGACACACGGAATGCCACGTTGGCAATCCGTGTGCTCACCAAAGTGATCCAATGGCTTAAGATAGAGATCTAATGATTGGTAAGATTCAAAGGCATGGATTTATGGGAGCATCTACCAATCTCCAAGGCCTAGAAGCATCTCCTGAGGGCTATAAATAGCCCCTCACATTCACACAAAGAAAGATATCTAGGAGTAGCTTATAAATTAGCTTATTAAAAATTAGCTTTTTTAATTTTCATTTAAAATGTTTAGCTTAGTGTTTACTTAAATGTAATTTCCTTTTCAGAATTGTACTTAACTTTTTCATTAATAGAATTCGTATTTGCTTTTCTCAAATTCACTTAAAACTTTGTTTAATAAGCTTTTAATGTTACATAAGCTCCTCACAAGCTCATCTTAAGCTCTTTGAGTCTCTAAGCTCAAATTAAGCCATTAATAAGCTCTTAATATACTTAAATCTAAAAATCAGTCTTAATACCTTTGCTTATTATGGATTTGAGCTACTTGGATGATAAGCTTAACTTGGAAGAGCTTATGGGACCCTACCAGCTTATCTTTGGATAAGCTAGAGCTTGTAGACAGCTCATTAGAGCCTTTGATGCCTTTGTTAAGCTAAGGCCTTTATAAGTTTTTCTCATCCTTTCTGTCTTTAAATCCCTAGTCTAATTTGCTTATTCTGCTTGCCTGCTAGCTTATTTATGCTTAAATCTATCTTATTATGCTTGTTGATTCTATTTGATTATCTGTTTTTGAGCTTAGAGGTGTAGATCATAGATTTTTATGTTTTGTCTTATAACTCTCTAAAAAAATCAAAAATAAGTAGTATAGTTAGTAGCTTATAGATTCTGGCTTAATTTCTTATTGATGAATGCTTAATAAGGTTGTTTAAAGTTGTGAGTCATCTAGGATTAAAACTTAACTCATTAAATCTTTCATTCATAAGCTAGAAATGGATTTAAGTGCAATTAAGGGGTGTTTGGGACAAGCAGTATTAACTACAAGTTAATACTGTTTGTGGTCCTTTGATCCTTTAGTTACATTTGAATTTCCAAAACTAGGTAATAAGTGTAGGATTTATAAGTTTGATTAGGAATAATTAAGTGTTCATAAGTTTTCTTATTGCTATATTAAACTTGTGAAAATTCTGCCAATTCTTGTTTCAAGCTCAGGTAGAATTTAGCTAGTCTAGTTTTATTATTTGAGTTGATTTAGGTGTTTTATTAAGTGTTGCATTTAGGAAAATAGGTCTGCATTAAAGGGTTTTAGATTTGGTCTATATGCATGACAACTGCATCAGCAGTGTTAAAAAGATAAAAGTCATTTTCTAGCTTAATTTGCAGTAGGTTAAAATAGGTGTTAGGATTTAATTTTCAGCATACAAGTAGCTTATATATCTTAATTTCCAAGTTTGTAATTAGTTTTCAATTCTAGCTTATTTTGTCATCTAAATTTAAGCTGCAAAATTGCCTTTTGTCTTTTCATTTTAAAAGTAAAATTCAGCATGCTCTAAGCCTTAGGACTGTTTTCAAAGTACTTTTGTAATAAGCAATTGAGTTTCAAACTTTTTTTTCAATAGTTGAATTTAGAAGCTTATTAATTGTAGTATAAGCTTGCATAAGCTATTTCCTCATAAGGCTTTAAGAGCTTATTGAAAAATAAGCTCAAAGATCCCTATAGGGACTGTTTGGTTTTAAGTTTCTAAAAAGTGCTTATTTTGAATTTCTAGCTTATGGCTTGTTCTTTGTGCTTATTCTTGTTCATTTAGCTTCTTAGGTTAGTATTACCAAAAAAATGAAGTTAAGTGTTTCTGTCATGTTTTCAGCTGTTTAACAGCTTATTTAGGGCTTTTCATAAAAAGTTTCTTTTATTAAAAGTGCTTATTTTTAGCTTATTTAAAACTTTGCTTTTATAAGTTTTTCAAAATAAAAAAAGGGGGAAGGTGGAAATCGGGGGTGAGCAAGACTCGAACCCCCGACCTCAACACCCTCTACCCCTTTTATAACAACTCAACACACACCTCACTACCAACGCGCCCTAGGGACTTTTTCATTATATCTTTGCAACATTTAATTTTTATACACGTGTTCTCCCTTATAGCTTATAAGCTGTTTAAGCTTATTTCGTGGCTTATTCATTAAGCTGTGACTTCAAGCTTATTTTTCCTAGGTTCTAATTAGTATAAGCTATTTTCTGTATTTTTTCTAGAATTCTTATAAATACTTTAGTATTTTTAAACATTTACTTTTATTAAAAACATTAAAAAAATCATTAAAAATAGAAAAATAATCAAAAAAATAAAAAAAAATTTAGAAAATTTTCTTTTATCATAAAGTTTCTAGGATAATTAGTTTTGCTTTCGTAGGGTTTAATTTGCAAAATTTCGATTTTTAAAGAATGGGATTTGTTCCCGTTTTCATTTTTCGTGTTTTAAACCTCATTTCAACTCCGTTTTTGTTTTTGTTTTCTTTAAACTTACTTTTTAGTCAATTAGAGTCCATTTAAAAAGAAAATTTTAATTTAGGTTTAATTTTAGAAATTTAGGGTTTTTAACTGTCGTTTAGGGTTCCCGTTTTGCGTTTTTAGTTAAAGTTGGATTTCCCGTTATTTGTTTTCATGCTTAATTGTTATCATTTGCTTATTTCAAATTGTAGAAGTAGATAATCAAATCAACCTTTGTTTCTAATTCAAATCATTTTCCAAGCATCAAACGTGGTTTTAATTTCACAAATCTTTGGAGAATAACGACCCGAGAATCATACTTCCTGGTTAATATACGTATTATATTATATATATTTGTGAAGATTTTCCTTTTTACCTTTGTCCTCAAGGGTAATTTAGTAATTTTCCATCATATTATATATTATTACGTGTGTTGGATTCTACGAATCTATCATAGAAGAGACGGCGTAAGAAAACTTATGACGGCGTTAGAATGTAACCGCCTCAAAAGAAACCCTAGAAGATTCGACGAAGCGAAGGCGTTAGAAAACCTGCGACGCCATTGCGACCTATTTCCTATATATACAAACTCGTTTTTAGGGTTTTAAGTGTGTAACTTTTTGGGAACCGAAGCCTACTGTTAGAAGACGATTTTAGTTGCTATTTAGGCTGTTTTAAGGGTGTCAAAACCCTCTTGCATCAGCCTTAATTACATGTTTTAATCAAGTGAGATCTCCTATCTTTTATCATTCAATATGGATATGTGTTGTGTGATTGATTCTTTTTCTTCACTTCCTTTTAACATGATAGGCTAGATCTTTTAGTATTTACTTATGATTGCATGAAACTTAGTTTGCAGATCCTTTTAATATTTCTTCTTGTGATGGATGTGTGCGTTAGGCTTTAGAAAACTAGCCATAAGATATTAAATTGGCATAAACGTCTAGGGAAACGTGAGTGTGTAGATAGGATACTATCAGTAATAGTCTTCATACTACTTTACCCCTAATATGGTTGATCCATCTTAAGTGTTTTAATGCATGTAATGTACTCTTAGGGGCCTTGTAATAGTCTTCATACTACCTTACTTGTGCGTTGCCTTAACGAAATATTACGTATACGGCTTTTTCGTGTAATTTGCTCATGAATAAGGAAATACTTACACAGATCATCATAAGTGTGACTATAACACCCTATGTTTTCAAGTCAGTGACGACATCAACAAATCCACAATGTACCTTTTGTATTGTACATGTTTGCTTGAAATTGTAAACGTTAGGTTAAATCGCGTACGCCAAATATTATCGTTTAATGTGAACGGGCATCAAGCCATCACACGTTTACATCAATCATGTGTTATATAATTATGTTGATAATAACTATGGTCGTTGTTCATTTATTTTATTCGTTACGTAAGTTAAATACGTTTCGCGATAAAAGTACGTTTAAGAATAACCGGAAGTATGAAAATTTATCTACTCTTCAACAAATACACTCGATTATACCCAATACCTAAAGTTTTACTAAACTTTAGCAAAGTAAATATTACTTGCACTTTGTACACTAGAAAATATATTATACACAAATGCATGCATGTTGTCAACTTTTAAATAAATG
>BQNB010031474.1:26245-49514 GCA_026074375.1 Tanacetum coccineum | reverse complement strand
TGCTAGTTGGTTTTATAATAGTTGTCGTTCTAAAAAAAAAAAACTAATTTAGAACAGAAAGAAAGTGTGTGCAAACGTTAAGAAAATCAGTGAGGAATAGTCCAGTATTTATAGGCAAGCTGAGATAAAAAATACGTGGCCGGTTCCCTTAATTAGGGTATCGATCCCTTTAAAATTAAGGGGGCCGCCCGTTATAATTAAGGGGGCCACCCAGCCTCAGACGCTCACTTTTTTGTCTTTTCTAGGGGAGGTGTTTTCTGAAACATTTCTAGCCGTTTTTGGGTATAAAATTTGAATTTAAAATATTTATTTTATTAAAACATTTCTTTTAAATCTAAAAATGTTTTGTAAAAAATATAGAAATGTTTGTGACATTTTTATAAAAAATGTGAGGTTGAATAAAAATTCCTTTGATCATGAAATACATTAAGCATTTGTTTATTCATACATTTTAAGTGATTAAATTTTCGAAATGAAAATTTACTACTAATTACTTGTTTACATTTAATTTTTCATTAATCGTTTTTACATTTTGTGATTATCAAAACGTAAAGAGATCGAAAAATATTAACAATGTTTTAGGCATTATTTCCAACAACATGATACACTGGATGAACAATGATCAAGAGGCTTAGCTTTAACTGAACTAGAACAATTTAAACATGTTTTGGTCAACGCTCGAAAGTGTAAGTGCCGATCTAGATAATACCAACCACGGATCAAGTTGAGCTTTACATCCAGATTACGGGCGCGCACTAGCAATCATCACTTGAAAGTCGTTCAAGGATGCATTGATTACAGAAAACATTAGTTCTTTTATAATTACTTGGCCTATAACATGCTCTAGGAGATTCTGTTGGCTAAACTTCTTGATCGTAAATTGATCATTATGTCATAAGTCTTGAAACTCATAATATTAATGTATTTTTTTCAATTCATTAGTCTAACATGAATTGTTAATAGCAGATTGTTGGGAGAATGAGTGTCGAGCAACGAAAGGCTCTTCTCTTCTTTTGGACGTCACTACGTCAGTGAAGTATCTACCAGTTGAGGGGTTTCACTGTTTAGATTCAAGGCTATACGTAATCAAATCCAGCGAGAACTCTGACTGTCTGCCTTTGTCTCACAAATGCTTCTACAATCTACTAAACATGTATTCATAAAGTTGTTTAAGTAGTTTTCTTTCAGGTGTTCTATGGGTTTTGAACTTAATGTTTACAAGTAGAACAACATAAGATTCATTATTGTCTCGTAAGTCTACAAAATACGATAATTAAGATAAAACATTTCAACAATATGAAAATTGAAAATTCCATTTATGAATCATATTAGTACTTAATGTTACCGGTATTTGTTTATTAGTCCCTTGTGTTTTATTTATTGAATAATGGAAAACCTGTGTTCTTATTAATCACCAAAACAATATATAGTTACATATGATTATTCTAGAACATGGGCTAAGCCCGTAATAACATAATATCGGGCCAACATGACTAATAGCATATGACATCTAACTCCCCCGCATTTTAGCGGGAGAGGATCGAACACTCAAACTGCATCGAAATTCTTCTAACAAAATGGAAGCAAGCCCTTTGGTGAATATGTCGGCACACTGGTAACGGGATGTAACATGTAGCATGCGAACTTGTCCCTTTGCAACCTTGTCTCGGACAAAATGAATATCAATCTCAATATGCTTCGTGCGCTGATGTTGAACAGGGTTGGCTGTCAAATAAATAGCACTAACATTGTCACAATATACAAGAGTAGCAGTAAATAAAGATATATGCAGCTCAAGAAGAAGATTACGAAGCCAAGCTGTCTCAGCAACCGCATTAGCAACACCCCTATGTTCAGCTTCAACACTGGAGCGAGAAAGAGTAGGTTGGCGCTTCGATGACCATGACAACAAATTATTACCAAAAAATACACAGTAACCAGAAGTAGAGCGACGTGTAGAGGGGCAACCTACCCAATCAGTATCCGAGTAAGCAATGAGAGAAGACGTAGATGAGGTATAAAGCTGTAAACCAAAATCCAGTGTCCCCTTCACATATCTTAAAATACATTTTAGAGCCGCTAAGTGTCCCTTAGATCATGCATATAAAGACAAACCTGTTGAACAACATAAGATAAATCTGGACGAGTAAAGGTCAGATACTAAAGACTACCTGCAAGACTATGATATAAGGTAGGATCTAAAACAGGATCACCCACCGGACCAAGTTTGGACTCCGTATCAACTGGAGTCCGGGTTAGATTACAAGTACTCATATGTGCCTGTAAAAGTAACTCGAGAGTATACTTACGTTGAGATAAGAACATCCCAGCAGTATTTCGAGTAACAGAGATACCCAATAAATAATTCAGGGCACCCAAGTCAGTCATCTCAAACTCCCGATGCAAAGACGAAATAATACGTCTCAAAAAAGAAGTAGAGGAAGCAGTAAGAACAATATCATCCACATAAATGAGTAAGTATGCAATGTCAGAACCGTGCCTGTAAATAAATAATGATGAATCACACAGAGTATGAGAAACTCTGACTCGTGTGGCATACCCAGCATATCGCTAAAACCATGCCCGAGGTGCCTGTTTCAAACTGTATAGAAATCTCTGCAAGCAACACACATGTGTCGGAACTCGAGAATCAACAAAACCAGGGGGTTGTTGCATATACACAGTTTCAGTAATGTCACCATTAAGGAAGGCATTCTTTACATCAAATTTAAAGAACGGGCCACTGTCGAGATAAAGCAAGACTAAGAACAGTCCGTATAGTAGCCGGTTTAACAACCGAACTAAATGTTTCATCACAATCAATGCCAATCTGTTGACTGCTACCATTAGCAACTAAGCGAGCCTTATAATGGCTCAATGTCCCATATGCAAGAAACCTGTGACAAAATAGCCATATAGAATGAACCACATTGACATTAGGTGGTCTCGGTATAAGAACCCATGTATTATTTTTAATTAATGCACTATATTCATCGATCGTACCATCCCGTAATTACGGGTCTTTTAATGCAAGAAAAGGAGATTTAGGAACAAAGGAAATATGAGATGTATGCAAGTTAAGACGTTGAGTTTGTTTAAAAGTACCAACTTCAGCACGAGTGACCATAGAGTGAGTACGCATGGTGGTTGAGTTGAATTTGTAGATGCTTAGGTCAATTTGATTGACTCGTGGGCCGTAGGAGAAGGGTTGGCTGTTTGGGTCATAAGGAGAGGTTGGTAGTTTGGGCCATATGAGTGGGTTGAGTAGTTTGGGTCGTGGGTGTGATGGGAGTGGACTAGGCTATGGAATGAGATGGAGTGACAGATTGGGGCATAGAATGGGTTGGTGTAGGTTGTGGTGTTGTTGTTGGGTCAGGGGTATTGTGGGTTGAATTTGGAGATATGGTGGACAATGAGGGTGGTAAATGAATAGTCGAGTGTATTATGTGTCGAGTGAAAATGGATTGGGAATGGTCTAAAAAATCATATGATAGGGTTAATGTAGTGGTAATTGAACCATAGAGAAATTGGTTTTCATCAAATGTGACGTGTCGAGAAATTAGTAGTTTGTTAGTAGCCAAATCTAGACAACGGTAGCCTCGATGATATGTTGGATAACCCAAAAATATACAAGGTGTGGCTCTCGGTGCAAGTTTATAAGGTGAGTATAGGTGGGGGTAACAAAGACATCCGAATATTCGAAGGCGGGAATAGTCAGGTTCTTTGTTAAACATTCTTCTAATAGGTATGCCATTTTTAATGGAGGTTGAGGGGAGAATATTAAGTAGGTATGTAGCCATGTGGAGTGCTTCAACCCAAAAAGTAGGCAGAAGATGGGCTTGGAGATGTTGTTAATTGTTCGAATCATGCGTTCCGATTTTTCGTTTTGTTGAGAGGTTTTAAGACATAAAAACTGCATTTGAATGCCATTGTTAGAAAACAAATTCAAAAGGTTTGTATTATCAAACTCACCATCCTGGTCACATTGAAAAGCTTTAATGTCACTGAAATTGGTTTTTTAACATATGAACGAAAGTGAACAAACTTTGAAAACACCTCAGTTTTGGTACGTAACGGATAAATCCACAAATAATGCGAGAAATGATCTAGAAATAACACATATTATCTAAACCCACCAGCACTCACAATAGGAGACGTCCAAATATCGGACTAAATAATTTTAAAGCAATTGGAAACAATACTGTGTGAGCTAGAAAATGGAAGTCTCACGTGTTTGCCAAGTTGACAAGCGTGACAAATATGATGAGACTTCTCTTTAGTACATGAAATATAATGACTAGAAATAAGAGACCGTAGCACTTCCTCGCCCGGGTGTCCGAGTTGTTTGTACCCCGTTGGCGGACTCATAGATAGCAATGCACTAGGGGTAAATGAAGGTTTTGTTACGGGATAAAGATCACCCGAACTGTCACATCTGAGGAGAATATGAGGAGTCCAAAAATCTTTCACAAAAAATCCAAATGCATCAAACTCAATAGTACAATTATTATCTCTAGTAAATTGACGGACATAAACAAGATTTTTGATGATATTAGGTGTTACAAGAATGTTATGAAGATGTAGGGGACGATCAAGAGTAGGAAGGATGCTATGACCCGTGTTGGTGATGGGTGTGGATTCGCCATCACCAACATGAACCGATGGATATAAACGTGTATTAAAAACATTACATAAATTACTTGAACTAGAGTTAAGATGTAAAGAGGCACCTGTATCCATGTTGCATGTCGGGTCATGATATGGCATTATGCTAAATGCTAGGGGTGAGCAGAAAAACCAAAAAATTTGAATAAACCGAAAATAAAAACCGAACCGAATGGAAAACAACCGAACCAAACTAATAACCGAACCGAGCCGAACTACTAATTCGGTTCTCGGATTGGATATGGTTTTGACAATCAAAACCGAAACCAAACCGAAAACCGAATTCATATATATATATATATATATATATATATATATAGATTCTAGTTAAAGTAGTGTAGTATCTTATAATTGTTAAAATGAAAAGTGTTTTGGACCATTGGATCTATTATTTTGATTAAGATGACATAAATGTCATTAAATGAAAATAAAAAATAGAATTAATTATTTTTGTATAGCATTAAGGGTATTTTGGGTAATCCTATTTGATTAAATATATGTTACAAATACGTCTTTATTGCCTCCATAACTCTTATTGTAACTCCTCCTCATAAATTATCCTTTGACTAAATATTTATTACACTAACACCATTCATCCATCATTAATATCATCTAACACTAATCGATAGATCCAACGGTTTCGGGGTGTACGGGTTCGTGGTGTGCGAGTGTGTGGTGTACGAGTCGGTGGTGTACGATTCGGTGTACGAGTTCGTGGTGTACAAGTCGGTGGTATACGAATCGGTGGTGTACGAGTCGGTGGTGTACGAGTTCGTGGGGTAAAAGTTCGTGGTGTACAAGTCGGTGGTGTACGAGTTCGTGGTGTACGAGACGGTGGTGTACGAGTCGGTGGTGTGCGAGTCGGTGTTGTGCGAGTCGGTGGTGTACGAGTCGATGGTGTACGAGTCGGTGGTGTACGATTCGGTGGTGTACGAGTCAGTGGTGTACGAGTCAGTGGTGTACGAGTTCGTGGTGTATGAGTTTGCGTCAATAAATAAATAGATATGAAGATGTATCAAGAAAAATACTACCATATAAACGTCATGTTAAATGAAAATTAAATAGTGTTTAGAATAATAAAGTTAAAAACGTTACACAAAATGGGGCATTAATCTTGCAATTAAATTTGGGTTTATTTACTAAATTGTCCTTTGACTAGATATTTATTACACTAACAACATTCATCCACCATTAATATCATCTAACATTAATCAATAGATTCAATGGTTTATATTACTTCTTATTTTAACAATTTTAAGAAGCTACACCACACTAAAAGTTAAAGGTAAATGTCATTTGCAAAATATCCGTAAATGAAATGAAATAGCATTCATCGTTTAAACAAAAAGTAAAGAAACGAAAAACTTATAGTCAATGTATTTACGTTCATTCCAGATAATTATTACTGTACTTGAAACATACAAATTACAAACCAAGAAAACTGAGTAAATTAACCTTCAAGCTATAATATCATATTACACTATTTCATTTACAATTGAATCAAACTTCATATATTGTAATTTCAAAAGAGCATATAACAAAATCTTCCTTCTGAAATTGTCAGTGTCTAACATTAGGTTAGTTGCTCGTCTTCAAAAACTCCTAAATGATGAAAAGGAAACCTATTTAATGGAAATTATTTTGCTTCTATAACATACAAATGTCAATGCTCCTTGTTTAATGGAAATTATTTATGCTTAAGCAATGGCTTATGGAGCTTTTGGTAGCTCAAGACATGAATGTTGTCACTGAATTAGCAAGGTTGATGTGCTAGT
Source organism: Tanacetum coccineum (assembly GCA_026074375.1). Classification (NCBI taxonomy): domain Eukaryota; kingdom Viridiplantae; phylum Streptophyta; class Magnoliopsida; order Asterales; family Asteraceae; genus Tanacetum; species Tanacetum coccineum. Next base: position 43,074 of record BQNB010031474.1, on the reverse strand, counting down.
GCGGATGTGAACTGGCTAGTTTGATCGATTGAAACGCGTAAATTTTGTGTCTTTTGTAGTTCCTTGCACGCTTTACTTTTGTGTTTCCCTTGTGCTTGTTGATATTGTATCCTTGTGTGGTTACTTTTGGGCGACCTCTTTTCACATTTATCATTGGTAAATTTTGTTAGCATAGAACGTAAGTGATAACATATGTAATATGAGAGAACGGTATCTTATCTGATCCCTAAAGCTTAATTACAATAAGCATCCTTTATAACGGTAGGTTTGAAATTTGGCAGATATGGCCACCAACAATGTCCGAAACTCAATGGAAACTGCCGAATTGTAACAGCTAAGATAGATGTAGAAAACTCCCGAAAATCACATGTTTAGTCAAATAGTACATCGCCAAAAATATATTTTCCCCTTCTAAACCTATCTAAATCTTGAGCACAACGAATAATGAAGTAACTACCCTTTACGAATGACAAAATATCGAGCTAATAATAAAGCAAATGTTCTGGTACTTGATGCTACAGAACCATTAGAACAAATTAAGGGATTTGCGGTAAGGTTCTTGATCTTGTCTCTTCTAAGCGAATTCGGGTCTACTCCAGTATTATAAGCTGCGACTACTCCTATAGCTTCCCAATAGTTAGAAACCTATATCTGTAAACAAATAATTCCCGTCTCAAATTTTGATGCTTAAAACGTATACTTGAAATCTTTTAGTGAAATAAATTAAACATACCACATCAATCCTGAGTTTTTCAGGAGTATCGTTCAGCACAGTTTCATTCCCTTGCACACAGATAATAAGCGGCTGCAACAAAATCACTACCATTACACAGGTGCAAAGTACCACGTTGCAAACAGGAATAAAATGAGAAATAGTAAAAAAAAGACTTGCCTTGGTTTTTTATTTGCAAATGCAAGAGCACTGTTGCCTCCACATGCATCTGCCGGGAGAATGACACTATCGACATCACTTGCAACTATGCAACCATTTGTTCAAGAATCAGATATTAAGTATTGTGGTGCATTAGCTAAGCCAGCGAGCACACATGGCAATAATGTATATCCCGACTGTTTGTAAGATTAGCAAGAAAAAATTAGACTGCACATTTTACATGCTATGCACGAATATGTACATAGAGAGAGAAAAGTAATTCAGCAGCGGATTTTGGACATAAAGATGGGTAAGTGGAGGAGGTAATAGGGCGGGAGCATGAGCAAAAGGGATCCTGAAATTCATAACCACTAAATGGCTTATAATGCTTCTATTCCTGCCAGTAGATCAATTACCTGTAGATTTTATCAGTTATATGAGCATCAGATCGAATACAAATAGAAATTATAACTCATGCGGATACTTTTAAAGCCTAGCCCTGCTCCCCTATACAAATTCGTATGTTAGGGGGTGTTTGGATTTGCATTTTGGAACTGATCTTCAGTTTAAAGTTGCAACAATCAATTTTTATGTTTCAATAAACAATTTATACTTCTAATTATCTGATTATTTGAAGGGTCAAATAAGCAAGCAGCTGTAAAAACTGATAATTTAATCATAAACTTTAAAACCAAACTTATGAACTTTTAGTCCAAAATAGGTGTTTGTTTTTTGGGAAAATGATATTGTTTTCGGTCATTTATCTATCAAGTCCATAAGGTATTAGAATCTGACAAACACTCAAACTTCTGATTATCGGACTAATACAAATGTCCAACAACACACATCCAAACATTATAGTATATATCATATTTTCCTTGTCAGTTTCAAAACGCACATATCCAAATACCACACTAATATTACTTTTCCTTGCCTATACTCATACACATCATCAATATCATCATCCGAAAAATGGGCGACAATACCAACATCATTTACCATAGATCGATCACGCAATGTCTGGACTGCTCTCAATAGGGAATCATGATGATTTATTTTCCTTGTTGGATGCCCATTCTTTGGATCGACCCACTTTTCCACCTGTAGTTTCTCAATCATAAGATACCTACAACGCTTAAGTTTTCAGTTAAAAATTGAAAATTCTCACACTTTATGATTATATATTAGGGTTTATAATGCTAAAACATTTAAAACAATGAAGGAGACCATTATTGACCTAAATATATTAAAAACACCATTACCTCAACAGGAGTGTTGTGAAGAGGCAAACCTAGAGAAGCTCATGTTGCATCAACTACTTGTAGATGGCGAATGTGTAGCTCTTCTTCTATTCCTGCATCAAGAACCAATCCCACCTGTTTACATGACATGATACTGAATGAACAAAAACATGCTCAAACTCAAGTAATGCTTTCACGAAAATGAAATAATGTCATTCATTAAATTTTACAAAACTCCCAATTCATGAGACGCAACAAAATTGTCAGATTTTGAAATTCTTTTCTTGAATGAAATTCCATTGTTGTTATTAGGGGGTTCTTACTTTTTTCGGCTTATTAACTTATAAACTTTGAGCTTGTATAAACCAATAGGCGCAAGTTGATATAGCTGCATCACCCTTTCCGATACCTCTCGCTCCGGTCATAATAACAACAGGAGCTTCCACCATTTGTGTTGCTTCAACACTCGTTTGTTTAACACTAACCACCTGATTAGCTATTATATCTTCAATTACCAATAATTAAGTTTTTACCTCTCTATATTCATATAAAAAATTCATCAATATCACGACTTCACAAATGGTTATAAACTATTTGGTTAAAATAAGTATTTGCTTGAGAATCCTTTGTGACGTTAATCGTTTCAAAGTGATGGTAGGATCAAACAAAACGATATTAGACATCAATCCAAACACCTTAGCCTATAACTTATTATCACAAACTAATAATGCAAACACTTGGTAAAGGTGTATAAGCTTATTATTCATCTTTAATTGTATATCGGCTGTGACTTTAATTCTGTTTTGCTTGTGCTTACGCTTATTTATAATTTTAAGCCTATATTTTAGCTTTCTTATTCTCATTCACTAAAATAAGCTAAATACACCTATATTAGCAAATAAGCCCTTTAACGTAATCATTTGGTTGCACCATTTACAAAGTTTAATGATATTGTGTTAACGACTAACTTAGCATCATTCCTATTAAAAATCCTAAATAAGTTAAACACATACTTATATTATTGTAGTCACAGTAAAGAGGGTATTTTTTTTAATAGATTAATGAACCACTTAGGGTTTAAGTTCAAAATTTGCAGATTAAAAAACAAATCATAAAAAATAAGTACCTAATTATCATCATGAATTCTTCAAATCACAGTGATTGCCTTAACATGACGTCATGTTTGCATCATTAATTACAAAACTTCAGCATCTAAATCAGTTTCTTTGATAATCAAAACATGTGAAATTGTATAAAAACAAATTTACCTCTCGTTGATTTCAGTAGTGATTAAGTATGAATTTGTTTTCGGCAAGCATTTAAGCTCTAAAAGACACGCATAACTAATTCAGGGTTTTCTGTAGATTAACTTCTGATCAATCGTTTAATTATAAAGTTTTTTGGTTAGAGATTGAATTTAAACATTGGGGTTTTTTGGTTAGGGGAAATCCGGTTTGGGTATTTTTTTTTTTAGTGTTGTTTGATCTTGGTGGATGTTTGATTTATCAGGAAAAGAGCAAGGGTTTATTCAAATATTTTTTTATTAATGGTTGATCTGGGGAGTTTTCCTTTGAGGAGGCGTGTTCCAGGGATTTTGATTTGGGATTTTTAATTTGACCATGTATTGTTGAAAGTCAGATGGCTTAAGGGCTGTTAGATTAAATGGGTCGTTTTCTAGGATTTTTGAGAGTAGATCTAGGTTAGAGAAAGCTTATTTTATATAGGGGAGGATGCATGCGTGTGGTTTTGTATGCATGAGGATATTATAGTGGATTATTTGATTAATTGCAAAAGTAGAAAAGACCTTTGTTGAATTAATGTTTTAATTGCGTACATGATTCTTGTTTAGTATGATTAAATTTAGTAAATATGTTTTGCATGTTTTATATAGTGGCTTTTTTTTCTTATATAATTATGCAAAAATGATTTTCAAAATTAATATGGACTAAAAGTACATGATTAAAATGTTTATTGTGTGTATATTGATACGTACACTTTGCTAAAGCATAGACTATATACGTAAATTTGTAATTTTTTTTGCAAACGTTCTATAACGCAGGGGTTTAGTGGTTTCCGCAAGGAAACCCGCGACGGAACAACGCAAGAATACACAAATTTTACATAAACGGTTTTAAACAATATTTTAAGTACGTCGTAGTCGTTACTAGGGTTCGATTATTTCCCGTGAGAAATTAACTTTATCCGTAGTAAGATCACTTATACTTGAAAATGTTGTAAACATGGCAACCCTAATTTTATAAATAGCATGTGATTTATAAAATGTAGGGATTTGTATTAATAGAAAGTTTTAAAATGAAAATGGAAAGGTTTTAAAAATAACTAGTGTTATAAGGTTGTATGCATGATTCCTTATACACAATTTTGGTAATATTGTTTTTATCAAATTCTACCTTAAAATTAAGTCATTTGCCATCCAAGTAGGAAATCACTTGAGTTGTATTTTTACTCTAAAACAGTTTTAGGTAAATTTGCAAACAAGGTAATATAACAATCGTACGGTCAGGCCTGAGACTGTAAAATTATTGATTTTGTATTGGACGACTTATATCGAGTATGGTTGTTTAGAACTTCGACCTGAGGTATACGATGGGGTTAAACATGCTACTTGACATTGTAATTCTGGATTATAATGTCTTATGCCCCATAAAGGCTAAGAGTTGTACATGTTAGAAATTATCACACGCTGATTACCTTTTGAGTTTACCATTTCTAGTAAATCAACTGCATTAATGGTAGAACGTCAATTTGGATCTTAGACTCTTGATAAAATTAATTGTTTAAAATTTTAAAACATGGGTAGTTAATTTTATAAGAGATTATTATCGAAAATACTAATATTTTCTAAACTTTTGATTGTTTTGTGGATGGCTACTGCTCCCCAAAACACAAACAATATGACTATCGGGTCGATTCTCCTGGAAGAGAAACTTACTGGTTCAAATTTTACAAACTGGTATCACAATCTAAGGATTGTTCTCGGGTATAAGAAAAAGATAATGTTTGTGGAACAGCCTACTGGACCCGCTCCTGATCTTGAAACTACTGACCCTGACATTATTAACAAGTACTATGAGACTGTCAATCTTGAGCAAGAGGTTACATGTCTTATGATGTCAAGTATGTCTCCAGACCTACAAAAGACTTTAAAGAAATACAATGCATATGACATGCTGAAAGAACTGAAAACTATGTTCAAAGAGCAGGCTAAACAAGAACTGTTTAAAACAGGAAAAACATTCCACGCTTGTAAACAGGAGGAAGATCAGTCAGTAAGCTCCTATCTCTTAAATATGAAGAGCTACTTGGGCACACTGGAATGCCTAGGATATGTTATACCAAATAAACTTGGTGTGAGTCTTATTTTGAATTCTCTTAACAAAGACTATGATCAGTTCGTTTAGAACTATAACATACATAGCATGGGGAAGACGATAGCTGAATTGCATGCTATGTTGAAACTCCATGAGAAAGGTATTCTAAAGAAGGCTGAAACTCCCGCTGTGTTAGCTATACGGGAGGGTAAGATTCAAAAGGACAAGAAGAAACCGAAAGGGGAAAAGGTTAAGGAAAAGGGAAAGAATAAGCTTGCTTATGCTCCCAAGCCCAAGATCCCACCATTGCCTAAGAGAGATAATCCGGCAAAGGACTCTGTCTGCCACCATTGCAAGGAGTTGGGTCATTGGAGGAGAAATTGTTCGTCCTACCAAGCTGAGTTGAAGAAGAGGAAGAATGCTAGCGTGGATAGTACTTCAGGTATCTTCACTATAGAACTCTATGCTTTTCCTAATAAGACTTGGGTATATGATACGGGTTGTGGTACTCATATCTGTAATACTTCGCGGGGTCTTAGAGGAAGCAGGATGTTGAAACATAAAGCTTTGAGTCTGTACATGGGCAATGGTATTTCTGTTTTGAAAGATAATGTGTTTTATTTTAATGCAATTCCACGTGATGGTATTTATGAAATAGATATGGCATATCTTAATTCCATGTTATTTATATGTTTAATGTTAGCAACAAAAGAGCCAAACATGCGTTGGATACTCTTTTATATATGGCATTTTAGTCTTGGTTATATACAAGAAACGCATAGGACGAGCTTCAGCGTGAAGGGATTATTGGACAACCTATCACGATGAATCACTTGAGAAATGAAAGTCTTGTATATATGGGAAGATGGCGCGCAAGCCTTTTCCACATCAAATGGAAAGAGTTAAGGATCTATTAGGACTTATACACACTGATGTATGTGGCCCTTCTAGAACTGTGTCAAGAGAGGGTGCTAGTTACTTCATCACCTTTACAGATGATTTCAGCCGTTATGGTTATGTTTACTTGATGAAACATAAACATGGGGTGTTTGAAACATTTAAGGTTTTTTAGAATGAAGTTAAAAATCAACTCGGTAAAAAGATAAAGGCGATTCGATCCGATTGAGGAGGCGAATACCTGAGTCATGAGTTTGTTAATCATATGAAAAGTTGTAGTATTGTATCCCAACTTACTCCACCTTATACACCACAACATAACGGGGTGTCAGAAAGGATGAATCAGACTGTACTTGATATGGTTCGATCCATGATGAATCTAACAACTCTGCTAAAATCCTTTTGGGGATATGCTCTCGAGTTTACAGCTCGCATTCTCAATATGGTTCCAACCAATAAGGTTGAAAGGGCGCCTTATGAAATATGGCACGGGAAAGCTCCCAAGTTGTCCTACTTAAGGGTTTGGGGTTGTGTGGCACTCGTAAAATGAGACACGCCTGACAAACTTGATCCTAGATCCATTAAGTGTATCTTTGTAGGATACCCAAAGGAAACGATGGCTTACTACTTTTACTATCCACTCGAGAACAAGATTTTTGTTGCTCGAAATGCTGAGTTCTTTGAGAATAGCCTCATGGTACAAGAAGCGAGTGGGAGTCATGGACTTCTCGAATCGAGTGGGAGTGACAGAGGACTTGAATTCATTCAAGATGAAGATACACAACCTTCAGAAAATACTAGCGAAGTACATAATGAGGTCGCGCCTATCGAGGTCGAGCCCTAAAATGTTGAAGTTCCTATTTATAGATCCGCAAGGATACCTCAAGCACCAGATAGATATGGCTTCTATGTTGATGTTATTAGGGGATCTTAATAAACCACCTAATTATAAGGCTACATTATCAGATCTAGAATTTTACAAATGGATTGAAGCTATGAATACGGAAATGCATTCCATGAAAGATAACCAAGTATGGGTTTTGGTTGATCTTCCTCCTAATGGTCGAACTATTAGGAGTAAATGGATTTTTAAGAAAAAGACTGACATGGATGGCACTGTACACACCTTTAAAGCTCGTCTTATAGCAAAAGGCTATACCCAAACCCACGATGTAGATTATGGGGAAACCTTCTCTCCTGTTGCAGACATTAGAGCTATAAGGATTCTCTTAGCCATAGTCGCGTTCTATGACTATGAGATTTGGAAAATGGATGTCAAAACCGCCTTTTTGAACGGTCACCTAAGCGAGGACGTATATATGGTGCAACCTGAGGGGTTTGTGGATCTGAAACATCCCAACAAAGTATGCAAACTTCAACGTTCCATTATGGATTGAAGCAAGCATCTAGAAGTTGGAATAAAAGATTTGATGTAGAAATCAAGAAAATTGGTTTTACTTAAAATCCTGATGAGCCATGTGTATATCACAAAGCTAGTGGGAGTAATGTTGCATTCCTAATCTTGTATGTCGATGACATATTACTCATGGGAAATAACATTACAATGCTGCAAGAAGTTAAATCTTGGCTTTGTAAGTGTTTTTCTATGAAAGACTTAGGAAAACCAGCATACATCCTTGGAATCAAGATCATACGTGATAGATCTAAGCAGTTGATTGCTCTTAGTAAAAGTGCTTATCGAAAGAAAATCCTAAAGAAATATTTGATGGAAAACTCCAAGAAGGGGGTATACTCCAATGATAGAAAAGCCTGACTATAGAAAGTCCCAAGGTGCTAAAACACCTAGTGAGGTACAACGTATGCAAAGAGTTCCTTATGCTTCGGCTATAGGTTCAATCATGTATGCAGTCAGATGTACTAGACCTGATGTTGCCTTTGCGTAAAATTTATGTAGTCGTTTTCAGCAAAATCCTGGTGAGATTCACAGATTCACTGGACTGCTGTTAAAGTTATTCTTAAGTATTTGAGGAATACTAAAGATATGGTTCTTGTGTATGGGGAAAACCTGAAGCTGAGCTGAAAGTATCTTTGTATGGCTGATGCTCAGTTATTTTCAAACAGATAAGTACGATACATAACCCAACATGATATGTTAATCGAACTTATTGATGAAGCCGTGGATTGGAAAGTGTCAAGCAAAGCATTACGCTATACTTCACAGAAGCTATACATGCTAGGCTAACTTGCAGCAACAATTTAAGCCATCTGGATAAGGAACTTTATTGATGGACATGGAGGTGTAGTGCCATTGAATAAAAAGACCCATGGAGATGCTAATGTGACATGAGCTGCAATAGCGATCACTATGATTTTCCAAAGGGACTATATTTTCAAAGAGAAATAATCTCTACATTCATGTATAATCAAGAACAGTGAGATCTGTCGCTTAAGAAGTACACACAGATGACAACTAGTTGGTCCCGTTACAAAACCAATGTCGTTAATAATCAGTATGACATGAATGGCGATTGGAATTGTCCGCTAGTAGTCTCATGTAAAAATCTGTGATGTATTATAGTTAGTATTTGGATATGGGAATGTTTAACGATTATTAGTTAATAAATGAATTTTAATTTACGTATATGATGTTTTACATTTCATAATCAATAGTATCCTATATTTGCATGTTAACTCCCATGAAATGACTTATACATTCTAAAGCTATGTCCATTACCAGTTAACAATATGGGAGTATTGTTGAGATAAGATAAATGTGAGTGTTTGGTTGTATTCTGAAGAATATGTAAAGATGATTCTGCCACTTCACATGTAATTCAATGGTGAGAATATTGGATACCTAACAGCGATTAATCACATTATGATGCGTCATTGGGTGCATTACACACATGGTGAAAGTCATGTTTATCCTTAGACTTGAGATGCAAGCGAGTTTTGCATGTAGGGATAGCATTTCTTGATTATAGTCTACCACTATGATGTTAAAAGGTAGTCATAAGGGCTATTTTTAAAAATGTTTTGAAGTACATGACGAACACTTGTAGTCAAAACAGGATTTTTTTTCCTCCACGTGTGTGGGAGTAAAATACTTACTGGGCCCTCGTTAGGTTAATCAGATATTTTCATGGTCGTGCCCAAAGTGTAGTTAAGATGATTCTTTTTACATTTGATGATCTGAATCAATACAGATGCAAGAAACAAAATCGTTAAACTATGGAATGACTATTGATCCATATCCATATTTAACATTGTATCTAAAACAAAAGGATAGGACTGACTGAAACCATTAAAAAGCTGAGTTGTTTACCAAAACTGCATACTCAGGTATTTCTAGGAGCATTGATGATGTTGCTAGACTATTCGTCAATGTTAGTATGTTATATTATATGACAAAGACATCGTAAGTGGGAGCTGTTGGTTTGTGCTTATGTCATACGAATATTTATACAGCTAGAAATACATGGGCCTACGGGGTCACACACGTTTACACTTAGATATCATTCTATTAATGTTTATAATAATATATTTGTATATTTATTATTTATATTAATATATGATTTGACGAAAGAACACTAACGGTCGTTAATTAGTTCGTTATGAATAATTAAATGTAAAGGCTTTTTAATTAATGGGTAACTTAATGTAATTAACCATAAATATTGGAAAAGTCAAAAAGTCAACACCAAGGAGTGTTTTCCCTTGGTTCGACCGGCCTAGCCCAAGTGGGGGTTTGGATTGGGTATTGAGCTATCTTTTCCTCTAAGATATGTATTTTAGGTAAACCCTAAATTCACCTAGTATATAAGGAGAATCCTAGAGCTCATAATTCTTAATCCTCTCTTCTCTTTCCCCTCTCTTGGTCGAATGAAACAAACAACCCTTTAGGGTTTTTGAGTTTCGATTTTTCTTGTGTTCAATTGTTCGTTGGTCAAGAACTAGCCTTCGGGTGATATCGTTTGACGTGTAGTGTGGATACACGTAGAGGTTATTTAGTTTAGTAAGTAGAAGTAGTGTTTGGTTTGCACGTTATTACACACGTGCGTGTACTCAAAATGTCTTCAATTCGTTACTAGCTTGGTTGCTAAAGGTATGTTTACTTGTTTATGTTTTTTATGATTAATTATATATGCTATATGCGATCTATATCCGTTGTGTAGCTCGTTTAATATTAATGTAATATTAGGTTATTTAGATAACGATTTCCAACACCAACAACATCAAGATGAACGCATCTACGATGCATGGACTCGTTTCAAATACTTAATCCAAAGAGTCCCTCATCATGGCCTTGATTTATGGTCCTTTACTCAATTCTTTTATGATCATGTCGACAATTATACCCGAATGGACCTTGATTTTGCAGCAGACGGGGACCTTAAGGAATTAAGTAGTGAAGAAGCATGGGAAACCATAGATAGATTTGCACAGGTACAAAAAGAGTGGGACAAGCCTTTTAAAGCTATTACTGAGCAAGAATTAGCAGGCTTGAGGGCTCAAACAAATGAATTGTTTGGGGATGAAAAGACGTGGTTTGAGATGCCTAGGTGTATAGCATGGGATAAGGTGGATAATCCAAGCCCATAAAGTACCCCATAAATCCTCCCATAATTTGAGGTATATACCCCGCCCGTGACTTACCCGAAAGAAGTAGAATAGACTATAGGAATCCCGATGAAGGTAGAACCTTTACACGAACCACAACTAGAAGATTTAGGCTTGAATACTTGTAATCGTGACAAATCTCTTAGTTCTAGGGAAATTCCTAGTGTTGATGAACCTGGGACTCAACTTTTACCCAATTTCTCACCCTCAGATGTAAATCTAGGAGATAAAAGAGGAACCGACCCACCCATCAAACCACATAGTCTGGATAGTTTTAGGATGGAGGTAGTAGACAATTTTACAATTCATACACCGCCTTCACCTCACGTGACGTCTTTCCACCTTAAGGATTTGTATTGTTATTATCACCCATTCATTAATGATCCTAAGAAATATTATGGATTTAAACCAGGTTTAAACCCTAAGTGTTGATTTTTCAAATATGGAGATGATAGAAAAGAATTGGGGATTAGAATCTAAGGAAGTTTCTTTTCTAGGAAGAGAACTTAATTCACCCGTTAGGCCAAAAAAGTAGAGAAGGTTAGGATTAAAAAATACACCATTTGGAGCATATAATTCAACAACCAATTTTTCAGCATGTGACCCCTTCTCACAACAATGGTGTGTACCGTTACTATCACCCGCACTTAAACTCAAGTGTAGGGGAGACCCACCTTCTACACGTCAAATAAGCGTAGAGTCAGGCTCGTGACTCGAACAAAAACAAGCGCTTGTTGGGAGGCAACCCAATTTCTTTTAATTTCATGCATTTTTTAAGTGTCTTGTGTGTCTTAATTCTATTTCATTTGTTTCTATATGTTTGAATCATTTAATGATGCTTTGTTTTATTTTTAACTTCGTCTTAGTTTCAATCAAAGGTATTTCATATAAATTTGTAAAAGAAAATCCGGTTCATAAGAGCCATTTCAAGCATATTAAATAAATAATTTAGATTAATTCGCTTCTTGTGTGTTTGTTTGAGTCATATGATTGTGTTAATAAATTATGTGGTTTCTGTAGTAATTTTTTGCAGGAAATACTTATGGGACTTGGGTGCAAAAAATTTTCAAAAAAAAATTCTCTACAGTAGGTGGAGACGGCGTCAAGATTTTTCCTGGCAGCGTCGCCACCCTGCTACAGTAAAATCCGTATTTTTTTCTAATTTTTGAAAATTTTGTATAATTTCCAGAATTTGTAATTTTCTTAAAACCTGCAGGAAACCACAGTCACATTAACACATTCATCCTATCCTTTATTTGTTTTCGTAGAGTAAAAAAAACCCTAAATCATATAGTTGTATTTATCGTTCCGCCGATTTTACACTAGGTATAGTTGTATCTTCTATTTGATTTGCAGGTTCTATTTGATGAGGAGAAACCCGGAAGTTCTTAGGAGTTTCATGTGGACAATTCTTGGATGACGATTTAGCCGGGATCATTTGTTTCTTCTCCATCATTGAGCAAAACCAGGGAGTACTAGTTTATTTCGCTCTTTTTCTTTTCCCTTTATTCATTTACGAGTACTTTGTGGAACATTATGGACAATGTTCATAATAAGTGTAGGGAGAAATAAAAGCCTTAGAAACTATTCTTTCATTTGTCTTTGCTTTGTCCCTAAAATGATGAGTAATATATCGAAACATAGCGTAGAAGGTAATTTTGACCCAAATTTAAATTTTTTATGGCACATACCGGTGAAACTAAGTGCTAGTAGCGTCTCATTGGATAGGGAATTATATGATTAGCACAAAAACACTACCACTCAGAAAAAATTCCACCCCAAATTGTGAGGTTAGCCACTAGATCTTTACGAATTCGGGTATCCATTTTTGATACCCAAGATAATTTTACTTTTAGCTTTCTCGAGTTAAGGAACGAGCAATCATGTATATCTATTCCATCGTTATGGATGTGTATATGTGGTTTTGTTACTTTTTCTGGAGCATTGGTATCGGTTTAAATTATATGTGAGTGCACCAGTAGTGTATGTAACACCCTCAAATCTGAGTATGCAGCGGAATGTTGAATATCCGAAGGCGTTACATTATTGGGTCAATAGCACACACAAGATCCAAGAACGCTACTGATGTGTCGTTTGAAAAAGATAGCATTGGATTAACAAAATACTTGTTGTTACATAAGCTCATGGCATCAAGATGTTCAACAAAATAGATAAAGATTCGTCTTACAAAAAAAATTGTCCCAAAGTGAAATAAGACCCCAAATCTTAAGTGTGACTCTTCAATTATAGACCCCCCAATGTAATCATCGCACTTCATGCTTTATTGAACCGGAAAACATCTTAAAAACGACCAACATAAAGTTGAGAATTCATAGGTTTATGTAAAATCATTGGTGAAGAGACCGCAATATTTTCAGTGTATGATTAAGCAAAACAGCTGCATAACATCATAAAAGTAATTACGTTTCCTAAGCTTCCTGACACGAAGCTCGTCGTATATGAATGCAATTATAATTCCAACTGTGTCCGTAATGATGGCGAAACCCTGCAACTCCCAAATTCGACAGGTATCTTCGTTCCCCAGTGATATCTAATCACACCGAACGGGGAATGTCATCCCTATAGAATCTATCCATAACATTCGCAGCCCTCCACAATGAATTCCCAATCACATCTATGCAATTAACATTCAGATCAGGAAAAAAAGGGGTTGGTAACTTAGGCAAACACGTAATCATGGGCATAAATGTAACACTTGCGTCAGTCGTACAACTAAGCATGTTTATCCGACCCCAAGGATGAAAGATCATTTAGAAAAATGTAAACATGGGCCGCTATGAACACACCTTAGCCGTAGTTCTTCTGATGATTAACAAGTATCCAAGTAGTTAGTGGTCACACCGTTACTACCTAATAAGTACGGGTCAGTCTTAGTTACACATTTAAGCTAAAACTACTCATTGATAAAATAAAATCCCATTCTAAGTAATATATTTATACCGTTATCACATGTGAGTGACACACAAGATCATGTTTTATAACATCGATGTTCTCGATAAACGGAAATCAATATAATAAAATATACTTATTTATTAACGTGTTATTAAACTCGCTCGATGTCCGAACCTCTTAATGTTCGACCGACGTGTCAAGTGTTTTATCTATTTCACTTTGGTTCTAACATACCCTTAAGTTTCTAAGTATTTTACTTTTAGTCCCTAGGTTTACAAACATACACATTTATATTTTAAATAAACCTTTTAGTTTGGAAATGAGAAATTATCCCTTAGTTTCCAAAAAGATAGCTTAGGTTTTTATAGTTACACTTTCATCCTTAAGTTTCACAATGTTTCCAAAAACGGTCCCTGGAGTTATTGTATTTCGAGAATGACAATTCACACCCCTTAGGTTTCGGCATTTTACACTTTTGGTCCCTTGGTTTGCGAAAATTCCATTTTAGCTCCGAATAAATCCCAACGAGTGGCATTTCTCTTTATTAAGCTCGTTTAAGTTTATAAAAAGTGTTTCGGTTGAAAAATAAGCTCATCGAGCTTATTTTGACTTAACGGGCCTTATTGGGCCCGTTAAGGTCCGTTTAGCTTTTTAGAGGTCCATTATCGTTTTAACATGTCCAAAAGTCTATAATAAGCTTATACGGGGCTGTTAAGCTTACAATAAGCTCGGTGAGCTTATTGAAGCTTATTTCGAGCTTATTGGGCTTATGGGCCCAATAGCTTATCCCGAATAGAACCTAAATGGTTTCTTAGGCATTTTAGCTTATTTCCCATTTGTTTCAACTTAGCTTTTTCTGTCTCGTTTTCAGCTTATTTAAAATAAGCCGATAAGCATTTGTCAATGGGCTTTTGGGCCCATTAATGACCCGAAGAGGTTTTACTCTCTTTGGTTCGGCCCATTGAGGCCCGATGACTTTGTTTGAGTCCGTTAAGCACTAAGAGGGTCGGTTAAGCTTCAAATAAGCTCGGGGAGCTTATTATGGCTTATTTTGAGTCTATTGGGCCCGTAAGCCCAATGGCTTGGCCCGATACACCCTTTATGCTTTGCTAGCTTATTTATCATTCATTTTAAGCTCAATGATCTGTTTTATTTTTCCAGCTTATTCGCAATAAGCTAATAAGCTTCGGGTTGGGCCGACTTGGGCCTGTTTAAGGCCCGATAAGGGTTCAAAGGCGTTCCGTTGAGTGCATTGAGGTCCATTAAGTACCTTTATGACCATTAGGCTTATTTAATTCTCATAAGATCGTCAATAAGCCACTCGAGCTTATTGTGAGCTTATTTGTTCATTTAGGGCCCGTAATTAGGCTAGGAGGCCCGTTAGGGTTCGGTTGGTTTTCAAAGAAGTACAAAGGGTTCATCTAGTTTCCTAAGTCTATATTAAGCTCATCAAGTCGCATAAGCACACGAACAAGCTGTGGGAGCTTATCGTGGCTTATGAGCCTTGTATTGGGCTCGCGTTGGGCTCGTGTAACAGGCTACGGTTTCCCCGAGGCCCGTTGCTTTCCCTTAGCCATTTTTATGGTTACTCGAAAGGCTCTAGTGACAATATACCGCGTATTCAACTTGTGTATACGTCGGGTTCACCATGCAAGTGTCCATTTGGGTCGTGTACGCATTTCTAAGTCGTCCTAACTCGTTTACAATGAAAGTTTACGTGTAGTTATTTACATTTTTCGCACCTAGGGTTAGATTATGTCGAAGTCACTAGCTTATCCTTTACTATCATTGTTCATGTGTTTTTAACAAGCCTTTGCCCACACAAGCGCAATTATACGCCACACTAGGCACGTACCCCTTTACATGTTACGCGACACACTTTTAACAAATCAAAGGAAAAGATATTTATGAAGCGTAAAGGGTTGTCATGACTTACAAAGGTCCTAGAGCTCGAGATACTTAGGAATGGACGTATAAATCGCTAACCCTTAGCGCGTGTGTCCCTTTTGCGAATGTTGGTTGGCGGTTTGAGACCCGAACACAAAGGAGAGGAGTGTTTGAGTGTTTGTGAGTTTAAGAAAAGTCTAAGTGTATGTGTAGGAACATATTTATAGGCAAGAGTGCTTGTTAGATTTCCTAAGCTCTAAACTAACTAGAAATCGGGCCATTATGTGGTTTTTAGGGATCTCTAGTTACTTACACATGGTTTTATCTTAAACCACTAAGTACATGTTTTAATGAGCTAGAGATGTACAAGATATTTACTTAGCTAGGAAATCTTATGGGTTTGATGTGTTGTTTCCTAGTTGACCGCGACTAAGAAGAGCAAAAACAAGGCAATGGGTTATTACCCAATGTGTCAAGGGTCATTAGGGGACCATTAGTACCCATATTTAATGGAACAAGGATGTACATGTACTTAAAGATCAAGATTTGGGATTTTGCTAGTTAATAAATCCACCTAGGACGATTTGTTGTGAGTTTTCTTGCCCAATCCGGCATTAAAGGGATATAAACACAAGGCTTGACTAAATTTTGTGTTTAGGCTTTTAAAGTGGGTATTGGTTTGAGTCTAGGTAAGTCTAGGTATTTCCGGGGTGCGTCCAAATGTATTTTATCGCGAAACGTAACCCTTTTACGTGACCAATAAAAATAAAATACGCAAAGTACATAATTATCCTCAAAATAATTATTCCTTACTTGTTTGATGTAAACCTTAATTTATTTGGTGACCGTTTACACTCATTGGTTATTTCTAGTCTACGCGGTTTAGCTTTAAAAGTAAACATTAAAAGTAAACGCGTATCGGACTAAAATAAATAGTGATCATTAATATAGCCGTACAAGGACACGAAAATGAGAAATGTTACAAGCGCCTTTGCTTTAACCCATTTTGATAGGTAATCGACAGCCACAAGTATGTATTTGTTGCCTTTAGAAGATGGGAATGGTCCCATGAAGTCGATGCCCCAAACGTCAAAGATTTCACAAATT
>BQNB010031474.1:0-25321 GCA_026074375.1 Tanacetum coccineum | reverse complement strand
GATTTCTTACGTTTTCGTCCGATTTCTTACGTTTTCGTCTGATTTCTTACGTTTTCGTCCATTTTTTTATGTTTTCGCTCGATTTCCTACGCTTTTATCCGTTTGATTACGTTTTCGTCATATTTTTTACGTTTTCGTCTGATTTCTTACGTTTTTGTCTGTTTTTTACGTTTTCGTCCGAATTCTTACATTTTCATCCGTTTTTACGTTTTCGTCATATTTCTTACGTTTTCGTCCATTTTTTACGTTTTCCTCCGTTTTCGTTCGGTTTTTTACGTTTTCGTCAGATTTCTTACGTTTCGTTCGATTTCTTACGTTTTGTTCGTTTTTTACGTTTTTCTCCGTTTTTTACGTTTTGGTCAGATTTCTTACGTTTTCGTTCGATGTTTTACGTTTTCTTCCGTTTTTTAGGTTTTTGTCCGATTTCTTACGTTTTCGTCGGTTTTTTTACATTTACGTTCGTTCTCGTCTGTTTTCTTACGTTTCCGTCCATTTTCGTCCGTTTTTTTACGTTTTTGTTTGTTTTTGAAAACGAATAAAGACGTATAAAACGTAGGAAAACGAAGAAAGGGGTCAAAAAAACAAAAGATAACGTTCAAAACGGAAGAAAATGGTAACGTAAGAAATCAGATGAAAACGTAAAAAAACGAACGAAAAAGTAAGAAATCGGACGAAAACCATAGAAATATGACGAAAACGTAAAAAACAGACGAAAACGTAAGAAATCTGATGAAAACGTAAAAAACCGGACAAAAACGTAAGAAATCGGACAAAAACGTAAAAAAGCAGACGAAAACGTAAAAAAGCAGACAAAAACGTAAAAACCAGACGAAAACGTAAAAAACGGACGAAAACGTAAGAAATCGGACAAAAACGTAAGCAATATGACGAAAACTAAAAAAAGGGACGAAAAGGTAAGAAATCGGGCGAAAACGTAAGAAATCGGACGAAAACGTAAAAAAAAACGAAAACGTAAGAAATTTGACGAAAACGTAAGAAAACGAGCGAAAACGAAAAAAAACGGATGGAAACTTAAGAAATCGGACGAAAACGTAAAAAACGGACGAAACGTAAGAAATCGGACAAAAACGTAAAAAAACGAACGAAAACGTAAAAAAACAAACGAAAACGTAAGAAATCGGACAAAAACGTAAAAAAGGACGAAAATGTAAGAAATCGGACGAAAACGTAAAAAAACAAACGAAAACGTAAAAAACAGACAAAAACGTAAGAAATCGGGCGAAAACGTAAATAAACGGACGAAAACGTAAGAAATCAGACGTAAACGTAAGAAATCGGACGAAAACGTAAAAAACATACGAAAACGTAAGAAATCGGACAAAAACGTAAAAAAACGAACGAAACGTAAAAAAACGGACGAAAACTTAAAAAACGAAAAAAACCGACGAAAACGTAAAGAGACTGATGAAACGTTCAAAAATGTATGAAAACACCATAATTTAGTGGGTCGACCTGACCCAAACCGTCTGACCCATGACCTGTTTGACCCATGACCCATTTGAACCATGACCCATTTGTCCCATGACCCAAACCGACCCAACCCAACCCATTTGCCACCTCTACATTAAATGAAAAGAGGGTGTCTAATTTGCTTTATATGTAGTATAGATAATGGTAAATATTAATTGCTCAAAAATGCTCTCAAACTTATCAGATGAGTAATAGGGCATTTATTATTTGTGTTTTATCACGTTAAAGCATGGGTCATGAGGTGTGATGGAATGGGGATGTTTTTAGTTAAGTTATAGGTTCTGAGACGTGACGACACTTTTTGCTATACAACGAACCATATGGCTCATGGGCACCTAATGCTCTTAGAGAAATTTATAAATAAAATCGCCTTTGAGGTTTTTCTTATAAAAAGAAGTGAAAGAGCACTCGGTACCGGTCGTTATAGGGCGTGTTAGAGCCCTATAACACGACCCTTTGGCACGAGACCATACCTCCCTTGAGTCATAATTTATCCCAAACTGACCCATTTTATTTAACCAACGTGTTTATGGTAAGCATGATTTGAATAGTCTCTTCATATTGTTTCTTGGTAACGAGGAATGCTGATATGACTTTATTTACTGCGTGTTCTTAAAATCTCCTTGTAGAAACATACAGAATTACAAATGCTGCTCAGTTTAGAACCCAACCATTTCCCCATTACGAGTTTACGACAAGCTTCACACTATATTTTGTAAATACATAGCTAAACATCATTAAGCAGACGGTCCTGGAGATGGAGATGAAGGCGTAGTAGATGAAAATTAAATAAACCCGTGTTTGGAAGCTAAAGACTTGCACTTTAGTGGGAATGTTTCTTCGTTCTACTGATATAGAGAGAGTGTGGGGGTAGTAAACGCAAAAGAAATGAACATAACGGGCTAAGAGAAACTTTTGTGGAATCGTTGGGAGTGCTGAAGAATACCATTGAGAATTTTGGGCGGGTCTGTTTTGAAAACTTGGAGAAAGTGGCTAATGAGCGAATCAATGCATCCAATGAAATGATGGACAAAGTTATGACTTAGATGAACGATTCAACAAGATTAAACTTGGAGCAATCCCAAAACCCCTTTTATAAAAACATTTAGAACATGATCAAAAAGCATGAAATGATAGGTTGAAAGTCCTTAGAATTCGCCATCACAAAACACCAACAAGTCAGATAATAGGTTGATCTTAATAATAGATCAAATAGATTAAGATCATCAGATACTAAAACCATATCAGAATAACAAGACAATAAACTACCAGATACCGCAGACCATAATCTTTGGGTTAATGAGTCTCATGCCTAAGACGATATAAAAAAGCCACAAGATTCACAAAACGTAACATAACAGAAATACTAACATCCACATGACGCGACAAATAGAAACATACTACTCGTACTAAGACTATTTTATCGCACCAACTGCAACCATCTGTGCCATACGAACTTTTCCCTCCTGATCCAGCTGATCAAACATAACAGAAAGTGGCTCGCTCATACCAATCACAGACATAGCCATAAGAAGCTCATCGAGTGTGAGCCTAGGTAAATCTTTCATCTGTGTCGCTACTTTGCTCATAGTGTCATTCGCTGCATTGATTCCTTGATTAGCCACTTTTGATTCCACATGATTCTGGGTTAAGTCGTTACCATCATTTCTTTTGCGTTTATTGCTTTCACTATCTCTAACTCCATGGTTTTCTTCAACAATGTCTTTTCCTTTAACTTTAAAATCATCCGCTTGAAACGGCTTAGTTATGTCCCTAATAAAGATGGCGCGAAGTTTGTAGTACTGGGGAAATGGTTTGGTTCTAAATTGAGCAGCAAGTGGAAACCTCTACAAGAGAAAAACACGGAGCATATAATCGTGTCATATCATATCTTCATCAAATATTAACAGTAAACGATATCCAAAGATTGTTTCAATCATGCAAAGCTTAGTTAATATCCGATAGATAAAATAAATGGGTCATACGGGTGTTTGTAATTTGCTTATTTAAGTCCCTTTTTCTTGCCTACTTAATTAACTAGATAAGCATTTTTTAAGTTTGGATAAAACTCCTTGTCTGCTCATCTTGAAGCTATTAAGCAATTAAAAATAAGCAACATAGTCAAGTATTTAAAACGTCCTACATTGCTTCACTAACACAAAAACGGATACCTTTTTAAAGATATAATCATATTTATAAGATTTATCATATATAAAATGGCTAAGAACATACTTTGATGTACTCGTCCCACACTTGATCCCCTGCAATCACACACGACATCTCTGAGTCCCAAGTAAATCCACTCCTATAGACCAGTCACCGAAGTTACCATCTCGTGCACAAGGTGTTGGAATGTGGTAGTTGGATTAGCTCATTACAACTAGAAGTGTGTGAGCCTATTGGGGGCACACACGTTAAACACATAGAATGCGTTTAATGCTTCACGTAATGTTTCTAATGTAAACCTAAAGACCAAAAACGACCAAGACATGATCCTAAGGTTGTCCTAATCTTGTAGCCAGCCTAGAAGGATCTAGAGAGTGTCTAGGTTCAATGGTTCTTGGAGATAAGGAGAGAAATGAGTTATGATAAGATTTAAAGAGGTTTTTGAGTGTTATCATGATTAATGGCTTGATGGGTATTTAAACCCATCACCCTAGCTCATAAACACAGATCTAAAAACCCTAATAACTCTTAGAAAGTTGTCCCCCCCTCCATTAGCCAAAAACAAAACCCTATTTAGGGTTCTGCTCATTTTCGGTTCCTTGTTCCCTTCCTGTTGAATTTCGATACTCCCCAAAAGGGTTTTTCGAAGTGTGATCTGATCCCACAAGCATTCCAGCAGGTTTAGAGTTTGGTTTAAAGGTTTTCAAAGGTGTGAAAAGAAGTAGAAACGGTTTTAGGGTTTGGTTGCTCATTTTCGGTTCTGTTTACCCATTTTCGGTGACAACCGAATTCGGTGAAACCCTAGGGTTCTTTTTCTGAATTTCGGTACTGCATACAAGAGTGGTTTTGGTACTTGTTTTCATATTGGTTTGTGTTACAAAGGTTATTTGTGATACACGTGAAGTAGGACTAGCATCCGGGCGCATTCGTTGGACGTGTTTATGTGAGCACTCGTAGAGGTGACATCTTAGTCACTTTGTTTCATTAATATTTGATTCATCAAGAGGTTAGGTTTCTTTTCCCCTTTTGTTTATTTATTGTGTGTTAATCATATGTACTAATCTTTAGACCGGTTTCGCCGGCTATATCCGGACAAAACACGGTCAAACCTGGCCAATAAACCCGGTCCAGATCCGGTTATATCGGCGATAAGACCCGGTTAGACCGGTCAAAACCCACTATTTACGGTCAGGCAGGCTATATCCAGTCACGATCCGTGCCCAAGGGACCGGTCAGACCCGGTAAAATCCGGCAAGACTGATTAGACCGGCCAAGACCGGTTAGACTCCGGCCAAGACCCCGTCGGAACGCGCAATACCCGGCCAAAACCGTTAATAGCCGTTATATCCGGCCAAGACCGGTAGACCCGGCTATATCGGTCTGACCGCCCAAAACCAGTCATACCCGGTTATATTCGGCCAAGACCCGGTCAGACCAAAACGTAAGAAATCGGGCGAAAACGTAAATAAACGGACGAAAACGTAAGAAATCAGACGTAAACGTAAGAAATCGGACGAAAACGTAAAAAACATACGAAAACGTAAGAAATCGGACAAAAACGTAAAAAAACGAACGAAACGTAAAAAAACGGACGAAAACTTAAAAAACGAAAAAAACCGACGAAAACGTAAAGAGACTGATGAAACGTTCAAAAATGTATGAAAACACCATAATTTAGTGGGTCGACCTGACCCAAACCGTCTGACCCATGACCTGTTTGACCCATGACCCATTTGAACCATGACCCATTTGTCCCATGACCCAAACCGACCCAACCCAACCCATTTGCCACCTCTACATTAAATGAAAAGAGGGTGTCTAATTTGCTTTATATGTAGTATAGATAATGGTAAATATTAATTGCTCAAAAATGCTCTCAAACTTATCAGATGAGTAATAGGGCATTTATTATTTGTGTTTTATCACGTTAAAGCATGGGTCATGAGGTGTGATGGAATGGGGATGTTTTTAGTTAAGTTATAGGTTCTGAGACGTGACGACACTTTTTGCTATACAACGAACCATATGGCTCATGGGCACCTAATGCTCTTAGAGAAATTTATAAATAAAATCGCCTTTGAGGTTTTTCTTATAAAAAGAAGTGAAAGAGCACTCGGTACCGGTCGTTATAGGGCGTGTTAGAGCCCTATAACACGACCCTTTGGCACGAGACCATACCTCCCTTGAGTCATAATTTATCCCAAACTGACCCATTTTATTTAACCAACGTGTTTATGGTAAGCATGATTTGAATAGTCTCTTCATATTGTTTCTTGGTAACGAGGAATGCTGATATGACTTTATTTACTGCGTGTTCTTAAAATCTCCTTGTAGAAACATACAGAATTACAAATGCTGCTCAGTTTAGAACCCAACCATTTCCCCATTACGAGTTTACGACAAGCTTCACACTATATTTTGTAAATACATAGCTAAACATCATTAAGCAGACGGTCCTGGAGATGGAGATGAAGGCGTAGTAGATGAAAATTAAATAAACCCGTGTTTGGAAGCTAAAGACTTGCACTTTAGTGGGAATGTTTCTTCGTTCTACTGATATAGAGAGAGTGTGGGGGTAGTAAACGCAAAAGAAATGAACATAACGGGCTAAGAGAAACTTTTGTGGAATCGTTGGGAGTGCTGAAGAATACCATTGAGAATTTTGGGCGGGTCTGTTTTGAAAACTTGGAGAAAGTGGCTAATGAGCGAATCAATGCATCCAATGAAATGATGGACAAAGTTATGACTTAGATGAACGATTCAACAAGATTAAACTTGGAGCAATCCCAAAACCCCTTTTATAAAAACATTTAGAACATGATCAAAAAGCATGAAATGATAGGTTGAAAGTCCTTAGAATTCGCCATCACAAAACACCAACAAGTCAGATAATAGGTTGATCTTAATAATAGATCAAATAGATTAAGATCATCAGATACTAAAACCATATCAGAATAACAAGACAATAAACTACCAGATACCGCAGACCATAATCTTTGGGTTAATGAGTCTCATGCCTAAGACGATATAAAAAAGCCACAAGATTCACAAAACGTAACATAACAGAAATACTAACATCCACATGACGCGACAAATAGAAACATACTACTCGTACTAAGACTATTTTATCGCACCAACTGCAACCATCTGTGCCATACGAACTTTTCCCTCCTGATCCAGCTGATCAAACATAACAGAAAGTGGCTCGCTCATACCAATCACAGACATAGCCATAAGAAGCTCATCGAGTGTGAGCCTAGGTAAATCTTTCATCTGTGTCGCTACTTTGCTCATAGTGTCATTCGCTGCATTGATTCCTTGATTAGCCACTTTTGATTCCACATGATTCTGGGTTAAGTCGTTACCATCATTTCTTTTGCGTTTATTGCTTTCACTATCTCTAACTCCATGGTTTTCTTCAACAATGTATTTTCCTTTAACTTTAAAATCATTCGCTTAAAACGGCTTAGTTGTGTCCCTAATAAAGATGGCGCGAAGTTTGTAGTACTGGGGAAATGGTTTGGTTCTAAATTGAGCAGCAAATGGAAACCTCTACAAGAGAAAAACACGGAGCATATAATCGTGTCATATCATATCTTCATCAAATATTAACAATAAACGATATCCAAATATTGTTTCAATCATGCAAAGCTTAGTTAATATCCGATAGATAAAATAAATGGGTCATACGGGTGTTTGTAATTTGCTTATTTAAGTCCCTTTTTCTTGCCTACTTAATTAACTAGATAAGCATTTTTTAAGTTTGGATAAAACTCCTTGTCTGCTCATCTTGAAGCTATTAAGCAATTAAAAATAAGCAACATAGTCAAGTATTTAAAACGTCCTACATTGCTTCACTAACACAAAAACGGATACCTTTTTAAAGATATAATCATATTTATAAGATTTATCATATATAAAATGGCTAAGAACATACTTTGATGTACTCGTCCCACACTTGATCCCCTGCAATCACACACGACATCTCTGAGTCCCAAGTAAATCCACTCCTATAGACCAGTCACCGAAGTTACCATCTCGTGCACAAGGTGTTGGAATGTGGTAGTTGGATTAGCTCATTACAACTAGAAGTGTGTGAGCCTATTGGGGGCACACACGTTAAACACATAGAATGCGTTTAATGCTTCACGTAATGTTTCTAATGTAAACCTAAAGACCAAAAACGACCAAGACATGATCCTAAGGTTGTCCTAATCTTGTAGCCAGCCTAGAAGGATCTAGAGAGTGTCTAGGTTCAATGGTTCTTGGAGATAAGGAGAGAAATGAGTTATGATAAGATTTAAAGAGGTTTTTGAGTGTTATCATGATTAATGGCTTGATGGGTATTTAAACCCATCACCCTAGCTCATAAACACAGATCTAAAAACCCTAATAACTCTTAGAAAGTTGTCCCCCCCTCCATTAGCCAAAAACAAAACCCTATTTAGGGTTCTGCTCATTTTCGGTTCCTTGTTCCCTTCCTGTTGAATTTCGATACTCCCCAAAAGGGTTTTTCGAAGTGTGATCTGATCCCACAAGCATTCCAGCAGGTTTAGAGTTTGGTTTAAAGGTTTTCAAAGGTGTGAAAAGAAGTAGAAACGGTTTTAGGGTTTGGTTGCTCATTTTCGGTTCTGTTTACCCATTTTCGGTGACAACCGAATTCGGTGAAACCCTAGGGTTCTTTTTCTGAATTTCGGTACTGCATACAAGAGTGGTTTTGGTACTTGTTTTCATATTGGTTTGTGTTACAAAGGTTATTTGTGATACACGTGAAGTAGGACTAGCATCCGGGCGCATTCGTTGGACGTGTTTATGTGAGCACTCGTAGAGGTGACATCTTAGTCACTTTGTTTCATTAATATTTGATTCATCAAGAGGTTAGGTTTCTTTTCCCCTTTTGTTTATTTATTGTGTGTTAATCATATGTACTAAACATGATCCATATCCGCTGCGTACTCGTGGTTGTTAATGGTTAACAGTTATTTAAATTCCAACAGTGGCATCACGAGCCAACTCGGTTGGTGTTTTATGGGTTACACATATATTAAACACGCTAGGGCTGCATGAAATCTTGATTTATTTATTGTTTCATTGGAAAATTGTGGCAACGATATGCAATCCTTGCCATAAATAATGAATAAACACCGAGAATCAATACTAATGTTACTTGATAAAAAGAAGAATAGATTAAAATTAAACGTTAATTAAGCTGCCATGTTATAATATTCTTGATTTATCTCGTCCTTAAGACTCACGCAATCATGCTATATGATGGATGTGGCGATCTATGTACTTTAGCAGAAAACCTAGTGAGAGTCTCTTGGTTCTCCAATTGGGGAAGACTCTTTTGAGAACTCGAGGCATTATATGATTTACTGCTTTCAATATAAGAGTTTGTCTTCACTTCTACTCCAATTTTATGTATGTTTTATTTGCTTATATGTGATATGCCATGTGATGCTCAATGTTTGCAAATAGACTTTATGAAACTCTTAAAAAACGGACTTATACTTATAGAGAAAGTTGGATTGAACATGTCTAGTATTACACACGTAAGCATACTCTTTGTGACCAGTTATGTGTTATTTGCGAAATGGGGATTTTTGGACAAATTTAATACGGATATTAAACTATGAAATTTGATTTCTTGTGTAATTTTAGTTTTATGTGCGCAATATAGGGTTAAATTGATCTTTAATCTTCTCTCGCCCCACTACATGCTTCGGCATATGAGGGAATTATTGGAATTACTTGTGTCTTCGGATACATGTAGGAGTACAATATAGGGTTTGATCAATTTGTAATTCTTTCCACTATATTGGCAAGTATAAAACTAATGTTAACAAAAGGTTTCTTAACATTTTATGCATCATTAGTCAATTGGAAGTATGGCTCACCCATTTTGGACAAACTATAAGAGAAGTTTAAGACGGGTGAAACTAAGGTTCCCCAAAAGAAGTCAGGTTTTTAATATGCTTCGCGCTGACCTGTTTCTCCGCTTCTTTGTGCGTCCAATATGGAGCTACCGAGAACATTTGACAAATGATGTCTATTCCAAAAAGGTTAACAAAATGTTTTCTTAACTTAGTGCTACAAGTTGTTTTGCATGCTTCTTGTACACGATTTTGTCACATTTGTGTGTATACCCTTATGTGAAATTTTAAGTCTATGCCAGCCAAAACTAGAACACGTGCATTTGGATTGTCTTCTCTAGTCAGACTTCAGGGCCTTTTCAACCCATGGTGAATTTTTTTCCATTGTTCAGACCTTTGTCAATTTTCGCACGTTCACTTTTGGTCGACTTAAATCGAGTTACATGGTCAGACCTCGGACCCGAGGCATAAGATGAGACAAAACACAAAACATGTACATGACATTACTATATGATTTACTAAAGTCACGTGTCTCATAAAACTAAGAATCACATTTACAATTCAATTAACGCTTGTCGCTTACCTCTTGCCCTACTTGTTTACACACTGGTCAGACCTCTGGTAATAAGTGGAAGACCAAGTTGGATCTTAGTCTTATTAGTAATTAATTGGGTAGTTAATTCTTTTAAGAATTTAATTATCAAAATACTAAATAGAACTTTCTCTGTTCTGGTTAATTATGTTATTGCAACATAATTCGTAAACTTGAGTTTGTTTTTCTTAAAAGACAAACATAGTCTCTTTTCTTGGTAAGAAAGAGTGAGACTTACTCCTATCTCTTCTCATTGGTTGACAAGAATAAGATAGGGTTATAATTGAATATTTCCTCAATTATATTTAAACCCACTTTCAATCTTTCATTACCATTTTCCGGTTTTGAGTTGATAAGACAAAACACGAATGAAACAAGATAGAAACAAAAGGATCAAAGTCGTCATTATGGGATTCTACAAGATGTAGAAGAAAATAAAGATTTGGTCAAAAAGAGATAAAGATGAAGAGATAAAGATTTGGTCAAACTCATTAATATCTTTTAAATAGTTTCCATGTAATTATTTTAGTATCCAGAAAAGTGTGTGTTCTCAATGAGAGTCGACTAAAACAAAACGTGTGTGTGTACACGTTTAGTAGTAGTAGTTAGTTTATTATATAGTTGATGTAGTCTCATTTATTCTGATCAAATATAATGAAGGCTTCAATGTTCGGTTAAAACCTTATTTGATAATATTGCTTTCTTATTATTCCGCTGCGTGTTCAATATTATCTATAAAACTATCCGAGATGAGTTAAACGATTCTCAACATATGGTATCAGAGCCTCGTGGCTCTCAATATCTAGGATTGTTCAAGGTTTTTGTTGGTGTCAACTTTATGAAGAAAAGATGTGTCAAAGTTTTTGTTCTGGAAGGCTTTTGGTTTAAATGTTCCTAAAAGTTTCAAAGGCTCGTATTTTGGATTATTTGTTCGAATTGGTTACGAAGAAGGTTGTTTATGACCTATTTGAAGTTGAAGTGGAATTATTTGGGTTTGTGTTTTATCATACCTTTTAGGAGGAGGTAACTTGTTCGTGCTTATAACGTTGTGACGAAGACTTGACGAATCTAGCAAAGGTATGTGATTTTTCTTATGGTGCTCAATGCTCACATTTGCTATCACTTTAGATATGTGTCTTATATATGAGGATTTTGTCAAGAGATTGTGATCTACTTATATTTTGGTCTTGGTATGAGTTCGACGTCGCGTGGATAAACAAGATATAAGACACAAGTTTAGGTTGTTCTACTTGAGCATCAAGTTCGTTATACTTAATTTTCTTCATCAGTAATTATTACATAGAGCCTACAGAATTGAAGATTCAAGAAATGGTTAACATATGGGTTTCAGGGGAAGCTTAATGTTAAAATGTTTAACCATTTACATGCTACATCGAGGTGAAGGTTTTTGCTACTACTAGTCATTATTACTACTGCTAGTGTGAGTGTCTACTACTCAAGTTCATTTTTCTTATTGTGCTTAATGGTGGGTAATTTGAGGAGATAGAAGGCTTGGATTAGAAGTGTAATATTGGTTCGTGGTTGTGAAGATCGAAGTTGCATACTTTAGTCCCCGATTTGATGATGACAAAAAGGGGAAGAAGATTTGATGATTTGCAACTTGTAGATCCTTGGTAGCTTAAGGGGAAGTTTTCATTCGTATATTAACTTCAGGGGAAGTTCGTGCTTATTTGGTTTTGTCATTATCAACTAGGGGAAGATTGTTGGGAATTATATTTGAGTTGATAAGACAAAACACGAATGAAACAAGATGGAAACAAAAGGACCAAAGTCGTCATTGTGGGATTCTACAAGATGTAGAAGAAAATAAAGATTTGGTCAAAAAGAGATAAAGATGAAGAGATAAAGATTTGGTCAAACTCATTAATATCTTTTAAATAGTTTCCATGTAAAGCCTTGACAAAGATTTGGTCAAAAAGAGATAAAGATGAAGAGATAAAGATTTGGTCAAACTCATTAATATCTTTTAAATAGTTTCCATGTAAATCCTTGACTCCTTATGCTATAAAAGGAGGTCTAGGCATATTGTTTTAGTATCCAAAAAGGTGTATGTTCTCAATGAGAGTCGACTAAAACAAAACGTGTGTGTGTACACATTTAGTTAGTTAGCATAGTTAGATAGTTAGTAGATGTGTTATAGACATCTATGTATTAGTTAGTTTATCCTCAATGATCATTTGATCTTGGGGATATAATGAATAAAGAAATCAATGAAGTAACTCTGATTTCTGTTTTATTATTCTGCTGTGCAAGTTTATTAATCATTGTTACTATATCCTAGATAATAAAAATCTAAGGGGTCATAAAGATCTCCACACTTACGATCCTTATAATATGTACTACTTTATAAAAATGATTCCATTATTTTATAAAGTCAAATTCTTAACAGAAGGTATAAAAACAGTAGGTTTTTATATGTTTTATAATTTAGGTTTTATAAATCCATTTCTTGAGAAATTTATTACAAGTCTTTTGCCATACTTTATACTATAAGTCTTACTTATTTTAGGTCCTCTAATGTGTCTATAGTGATGGTCCATGATAAAGTGTCCTCATAATATTTATAAATCAACTTTGTAAATAAAACTTTCAACACAAATTAATTTATAAACTAAACATATAAATTATTTAACACGTATATAAAGTGTGTACTTCCATTTTTAACATATTTCACCATATACATATATAGATTCGAATTTCACATGGTGTTGCAATGTTTCATAAATCATAAAAACAACCTAGGTAGTGATTAACATGTATAACAAATATGTAAACATAAGTAAATGATTAATGGAAATATTTAGGGTTTAAATGAACCTTAGAGATGTGTAGGATGATCAAGAACACAAAGAATCAACCCTAGACCTTAACCCAAATCCGAAACCCTAAATGAAAACCCTAGAAATCTTCTTGCTTTAAACCCTTGTTAATACTAAAACCCAAGCTTCCAAATCAATCCCAAACATCTTAGATATAACTAATATCAATGCTTGAACACTTGTACCCTTGCAAAAATCAAATATTATTGTTGGGATTAAAAGCCTCTTGATGCTGTTTGGAATTACTACTATTCTTATTGATGTTAATGCTGCTCAATCAAAGTTAGTGCTGCTAGAGAATTTCAATGAAAATTAATCTAAGTGTTTAAGACAGCTGGTGAAGTTACAACTGCTAGTACAAAGTTACTACTGCTAGAGGAAGTTACTACTGCTAGTGGAAGTTAAGACTGCTTAGAGATAAAAACTGGAAAATAAGCTAAGTAGTTACTAATGCTAGTACAAAAGTTACTACTGTTAGTACAACTTTAATGCTGCTGGAGGAGTTAATGCTGCTAGTGAAGAAGTTAGTACTGCTGAGTTAGTTAGTCCTTCTTATGTGATTTGTATGAGATATTTTGGCAAAGGAATAAGGTCCTTGAATTATTCAAAGACTCATAACGTATACACTGACATGTGCTGTTTTTTTGAGAACACTTGAAACATAGAGTTATTGTACTATTCAAAGAAATATACGTTATAGCATGCATTTGGTTTTGAAATACTATGTATTCAATTTGGCTAGACCCAATTGGTAAGTATTTGATCCATAGAGAATTAAGTTATCTAAGGAATTCTGATGGAGTTTCACAATTCCAATACTCATAGAATACCACACTATCATGGTATGTTTAATGTGTTGAAACAAACTATATTCATACTGTTTTTGTTTCTGAAACTTTTAATTGCTCTACCGCAAAAAATCGGATCAGGTTAGAAATTTACATGTGTCATGGATACACTCAATATTGTTCCAACCTAGAAGGTATTCAAGACATTATCTATTTATGGATTGGGATGAATCCCATTATGTCTTGATTAAAGTTATGAAATTTGTCTAAATCTTACGACAGCATATTATTAACAGCTAGAGTGAGAATATAAAATGTCTTGTTTTGTATTTTGTCCCAATTAAGAACCAATTTATTGTTGCTTAAAAATACTTGGTATTTAGATAATTATATCTTCTTTCAAAAGTAAGTGGGCATGGAAAAAAACATTTAAATTCTTAAATGCGAGGAATAATTGTTGATCGTGATAAAAAAGAAGAAGCTTTTCAAAAAGATATTACTACGTTGAAACAACAATTTGACATATTAGCTAAAATGAACTTTTCTCAGAAAAACAATTTATAAACATTGAAAAAGGAGTCATTTGAAAAACAAGATAAGTTCATTGATGAAATCTTGGTTTTGGAAAAGGATAAGAAAAAACTTCAGAACATTGTTTACAAACGTGTCAAACTGTTCAAACAATGCACATGTTACCAAAACCTCAAGTTTTTTATAATGGTGCTCACAAAATAGCTCTTGGATATCAAAATCCTTTGTATCTTCATCAAGCTCAACGAAAACAACTTGTGTTGTATAATGCCAAAGTTTTAGCTGAAAAACCTGAACCAATCTATGTGTGTGATTCTGTAGAAACATTGATACTTGCTAAAGAGATTCGGTTAAAAATGAAAGAAAAACAAAAAGAATTTGATGATAAACCGATTGATTACACACAAATAAACTTATAAAAAAAACTGAATAAACTTTAGAGTATTTGTTACACAAACAAAGGAATTGTGATTAGAAAATGACTCCTATAAGCTATCCCAGCTCATTCGATTTATTTTCATTTGTTCTTAAAGCACTTTTTAAATAATAAGCTACAATAATTTGAAACAAGTTTCGGTGTAGATAGTTTGTTAAGCTCACAAAAGCTTATCTCGACTTTTCAAATTAATCTTAGTTTCGTTCGTTGTTTTAAAAAAAAGGTTACTCGATTTATAAAAACTGATCTTAGTTTGCTTATTGATTCGGTAATTGCTTATTTGGTTTAGATATAGCTTAGTATGATAAATCAATCTCATAAGTGTTTGTCTTATAGTTTAAATTTTAGTTGAGCTTATTGTTTCGATTAGTACTTATTCGGTTTAAATCTCGATTAGCTTGTTACATTTCTTTCAAATGCGTGTGATAAGTGCTCGAGTATTCACGTTTTCTCTTGGTTTCGTTGTAGCTTATCAAAGGCTCAGTTTATTTGGTTTAGAAAATTTGGTTTGATGTTGCTAATTTCGTCACGATATAGAAAGAAATTATTGTTAACTTCTATCTCATTGTGGTTTTTGTGTAATTAGACAATATACTAATTATGAGATTCTTATTTTGTCTTTTTGTGGCATGGGCTCAAGGTACTTCTTTGGGCTCTCATTTTGGGCTTTGTGTTTGGGCCGGCCCATTTGGATTTTTTTTACTTATTCAACATTTGTGGCGCGAGTATAATAACGTGCAACATACAAGTGGGTAATATAAAAAAACACACACGAAAAGCTCTTCGAATTCTATTAAAATGAGATCGAAAAAAAAATTCGCACAAAAAAAATAAAAATAACGCCCCGCAACAACGCGCGGGACATAAACTCATATAAAGAAAAAAAATTATTAAACATGATACCGAAAAACTAAACCCGCACTATTAAACATGAGATCGAAAAAAAAATTGCACTGCAGTAACGCGCGATTGTCATTTAAGGTACACGGAATCCTATAAAATTATATTAAAAAAAACATGTATAGCCAAAAAAAAGAAACCTTTAAACATGAGGCCCAACACATAAGCCCATATAAAAAAACCAACTATTAAACATGAGACCGAAAAAATAAACCCGCACAAAATACAAATAAAAATAAAAATTAATGCCTCGCAACAACGCGCGAAAAATTAACGCCCCGCAGCAACGTTCGGTTAATCCTGCTTGTATATACTCAATTAGCGTTACGAATACTGCCAAAACACAAGGAGTCATTCACCAGGCTTATTTCAGCCCATTTGTGTAGTCCAACT
Organism: Tanacetum coccineum; assembly: GCA_026074375.1. NCBI lineage: Eukaryota > Viridiplantae > Streptophyta > Magnoliopsida > Asterales > Asteraceae > Tanacetum > Tanacetum coccineum. Next base: position 9,311 of record BQNB010031474.1, on the reverse strand, counting down.
CAAACACAAACATTGCACGTTATCCAAATCAACCCACGAACAAAACATAAAGTCATAAAGAGTTAAAGACACAGACTCATAACTTTTCATAGCAAATAAAAAACATGTGCATAAAATAAAAACATAACAAAATAAAATAAAAATAAAAACATAGAAAAATAATGAATGGAGAGAGAAAGAGATTAGTAGGTGCAAGGTTATAAATAGTGAGGCGTGACGTGATGGCATGACCAAACCTCACGCCTTATGAGCCATGGCGAGTCATGGCATTTTGTAAGGCGTGACTTAAAGCGGCACAAAATATAAAAATATTTATAAATTTATACATTTATACATTTATATCATATTTCAAATATATTGAGTTTTCAAAAAGTGTCATATATAAGGAATAAATTCAAGATTCTATCTTTGCATGTAATCTTTTTCATTTTTATAGGAAAAAAACGATTTTTATCACGCCATATCACGTTTTTTCACTTCTCATTTCACATCACGCCTTAAGCCTACGCCTTGATCTATTGCGTACCGTAGAGGTCACGCATCGCGCCTTTGCGAGACCTTAGCGGCGCCATGACGTGCCTTTTAGAACCCTGAGTAGGTGTACCTTGCAAAAATTGCGAAAAGAGAAAAAATTTCTAAGAGACACGAGGGGTTTACATGGAACTTATTTCTAAACTTTTTGTCAAATTATACATATGTACAATTAGCATGTCGTGTCCCGACAAAATACATTGGATCCTTTAGTGGGCTCTTTTGGTCCATTACATTTAGTCCCGTCCTTTAAAAAAAATACGCATTTGTCTACGGTTTAAATAAAAAGTAATTATTAGTTAGGTGTAGCATGTGTTTCAAAAATATATCTCCGCTTAAACACACTACTATTCGATCCTTCTATTTACAATTTACAAATTGGGCTCTTATTCCTCATAATTTGGGCTGAATATAGAACCTCCAAGCCCACTAAAAACATACCAAAATATCGAAAACACACTATTATCGAAACTAAATATCTTTCGACATTAGGTTAGCCACCGCCGCAACGCGCGGGCAATATGCCGACTCGTATATACTACTAAGAACTATCACGCTAAGAGACAAAATGGCTTAGCCCTTTAGTGGGCTTTTTTTGATCCGTTGTTGATACTATTTGATATACTTTAGACCTGTCCATACTAAACCTTTTGGCCAGCAACAGCTAATTTTATCATTCTGTATCGACTCCTTCGAAAAGTCCATCAAGCCATAGTAGAACGTAGGAACCCTTTTAAAACATCTTATTTTATTTTGAACAAATCAAAGTAAAATAGTTTAGCCATCTAGATTTTTTTTAGTTCTTTTGAACAAATCAGAGTTTAGGTGAACGAGCTATTTTAAGTAAATCTTATTTTATTTTGCATCAAATGATATTTTGGTGCTCTGAATGAGATACAACATTGTTAGCACGTATCGTTTAGATGCACCATCTTATCGTTTCGTAAGTGAATTTTAAATAAAAAAGATGCAAAGTAGCACTATAACCACATTTTACATGGACGAAAATACATATAATTTATGTTAAAAAAATACATATAATTTACCTAATTTGATGAAATGCAGCTAATATATGTATATGCATATGATTACCCTATATACTAAAAGGCATCACGCTAGAGGAAAAACATATGTGGGCCTTCGTTGGGCTTATGGTGGCCTTTTTTTGGCCCAAAATCAAAAGGGCACCCTCTGTCAAAAAAAATTGCACAAAATAGGTTTCGGAAATACAAATTTACTACAAATCATCCTCTAACTTATATAAAAACAACTTACTCATGCACTATAACAACAAGTTAACCCCCGCCGCAACGCGCGGGTCACTTTCCAACTCGTTTGTTACTAAATCTCGAATGGTTTGTACAATATAAATTGGACTTCGTCTGGATTGTTGGATTTTAAACATGGGCCTTAATTTGAATTGGATTTGTGTTGGGACCGGGCTTGCAATTTGATATAGGGTGCGTTGGGTTATTAGTAATGTTTTGGGCCACATCTATATAATTTGGTCTGCGTTTGATTATTGAGATTCATTTGTACCACTTGTTACTGTTGGACCATATAATTGCAAATGACAATTTTTGAAAACTGTTTTGAGTTAATAGTTATTGTTTATTGTTGTTTTTGACTTTTTGGTACCGGTCAACTCATGAGGCGTGGAGCTTACGGGTTTATTTAGCTAGACCAAATTTGATTATTTGTTTTAGCTAAATAAATCGGGTGGTATTCGATTAATTGCGGGTCTCCAAATCGGTTCCATTTTCTAATCCTTTTTCAATACTTAGTGTAGATTTATTTTTAATGTTGTATGTTTATTAAATTGAATTTCTTTATGCTTAGTGAGTAGATTTATTAGTGCTTGTTAAGTGAATAGTGATTTGGAATTTATTGCGGGTTTAAAAAGGTTTAAAAAATTAATAGTCATTAGTATTTTCCGATTTAAATTCCGTCATTTACTTTTAGTGCAATTTAAATATTTGTCATTTATTTTTAAAGAGCATTTTACTTTACTTGTCATTTAATTTCTTGAAACTTGTTTTCTAAGGATTTTAATTCGTTAAACTTAAACCCGCACTTAATGAACATTTTATGTCACTTATCAAGCATTTTCCATTATTATATAATTTTTAGTTTTTAGAAATCGTTTAATGCTTTATATGTTTAATTGTTTCTATTGCTTTGTTCGTTTTTATGCTTTTATTTTACTTTATCAATATGTCAAGTAGGATTTAGGAACCCAAATCAAAAATATTTTAAGCCATTCAAAACGCGCGATCACGGACTTAACCGATTTTCAATTCACACTAGGTCGAGGGAAAACGACCCGGGAGGTTTTTGAGACAACTTTGGTTAAAAGTTTGTTTCTTAAATCCGACAGAAAACACTTACTATACAATTATCTGATATAATCTCCTTATATATTATATATTATTATTATATAGTGTGTTCGGACGTGTATCAATTTTTGGCGCCGCTGCCGGGGAAGTGTGTACGATTATCGTGTTTTGTTCAAAGATTAGTGTTTGAAGACCCTTCCCTCGTGAAGTTAATTTTCCCGTTTGTGAATATTTTCTTTTATTTATAAATATAAAACACAAAAATATTTTTTATTTTCTTTTATTAGTATTAGTAAAAGATAAATAAAAACAAGAAAAACAAAAAAAAAACATTGTTAATCAAAAGAAATAAAAAATCACAAGTTGGTAAAAGAACACCAACAAATAATACTTTCAACTGAAGTATTATCCATTAATAACTTCCCAAACCAAAGATTTAAAAACTTTCCTTTTGTGTCACTTGCGATATACGGCTCACTTTTGAAAGTTAAACACTTTTAGAGAGCTACCGTGAAGCTTGTTGATTATTAGGTTTAAGTTATTCGATCTCGTTTTGTCCTTTAATAAAATATGTTGTTTAAAAAGCTTAAAAAACCAAAAATAATCTTCTTTTTCTTCTTATCCATTTAATTCTTTTCTTAACCCTCTATATTGTTTAATTCTTATGGCGTCACTCGATTATCGTTTGAATCCCCTCTTCACGATTAAAGAGTGTTCGTCTTGTGGATCGTTGTATAATAAAGGATATTGTTGTACACCCGACTCATCTCAGCAACCCCCTCAGGATTGTGTGAAGTGTGGAAACCCGGTTGAAGGTCCAAATTGTCAAGGATGTGCTCTATGGCGAAAGAAATTAAAGGAAGTTTGGTTTACAATTTGTCATGAAAATGGAATTTACCAAGACCTTCTAAACACTTACGAGTCATCCGATGACGATACCAACGTTGTTAATGCTCCTCGAGAGCCATTCGTTGTCAAACAGGACCCCGGTGAAAATTCCTCGCAAAGTCCTCCACAAATTAACCACAATTGTTGTTACGAGTGTGGTGATTCGTTAGATGGAATCTTTTGTCAACGATGCACTTGTAAGTCTTGTGGGAAAGGTGCTCATATTGGTTATAATTGTCCACCGAAAGCTCCGATTATCTCTAATCCGGAACCATGCAATCAAACCATTGATGAGCTCCCACAAACTTTGCCAAGTTTTGATCCGACGTGCTATTCCGAAAAAGAAAATTCATTACCTTACGTTTCAAAACCTAACTTTGTTGATGATTCTCCTAACGTTTTCAACCCACCTCCACAACCTCCTATGTATTCTTGTGAATTTTGCGGGAACGATGCTCGTTATGGTCACTATTGTACACCTCAAGTTCCGTTTATCTATCCGGAACCGTGTTACAATCAAGACTTTAATTTCCCGCAAGATTTTCATGATTTTCAACAACAATATCTTTGTTGTGAAAATTGCGGGGGTCCTCATGAGACTTTTCAATGTCAACCGATGAATGAAGACTATTATCATGAGCAAAATTCTTGCTATGATTCTAATTCTTTCGGCTTTGACCAATTTCAACCCCCGCAATATACCGTCAATCATCCAATCTTCAATGCTCAAAATGAGTTTCTAAATTCTCAAAATAAGATCATGGAGCAAATGACATCCATATGTGATATGGTTGGTCAATATATGCAAAAGAAGGAAGAAGATAGGCGAATTGCGGAAGATCAAGCGGCTAAAGATCGATATTGGAAGATTCCCATTTGCTACAATGATGATGACGACGAGTATTCTTTTTCTACACGAGAATATCTCAAGAAATTCTCCTCCGTAATCACTCCCGATTTACCAAAATCAGACTCTCTTATAATGGAGGATGAGCATCTCGATACTATTCCGAAAACGAAATTGGATGAATTAATAAAGTCTAGTGTTGACGACCTTGTCCATACCCCAACTGAGTCCGATGGTATATCCGAAGGTGAATGTGATTTACCCGTTTATGATGATTTTTCTCCGAAAAAGGATGAGGTGTTAGATGATATCATTTCAATTCCACCGGGAAATGGTAATGATCATTTTAATGCCGAATCTAATCTGATTGAATCTGTGCTTAATCGTGATAACGTGATATCTTCTCCTAAGATTGATTTCCTTATCGAGGAGTTCGCCGGTGAATTCGCTCTTATCGCTTCAATTCCACCGGGAATTGTTGAAACCGACCTCGATCCGAAGGAAGATATCCGTTTTATTGAAAATTTGATGTATGATAACTCTTTTCCTCGCCCTCTGGAAACTCTTAAAGATGATTCTGAAACTATCATCGATTCCAACAATGATTACTTTTCGAGTGATGACGATTCTTATGAGAACATCGATTATGTCGATGCATCACCTCCCGATGCTGAGATCGTCAGCTTAGAGGTGGTGGAGATTGTTATCCCGGAAGTTGGAGGGGTTGATACTGATATTCTTCTAACAATCAAAGACGATATTCTTCGTGAAAAATTGTTGAATGTCAATCTTCTTATTGCTAACATCGAAGCATTAAAAGATAATCCCACTCCATCTTCCGATATTGTGACCAAGTCTTCCTCCACATCTCTTAACCTTTTCTTGGAGGAGACTAACACCTTTGATAATTCTTTAACCGAATCTGAAACTTTCTGCTTTGATTTGGAAGAGAATAGTAGTGGCAGTACCACTACTCTTTCTGATTATTCTCTTCCGGATTATGAAGTTTTCAATCTCGATGACGATCATATTAAAGAAAAGAGTAGTGGCAGTACCACTACTCATGCTGATTTTTCTCTTCCTAAATATGATTCGTTCATCTTTGATCTTTCGATCAATCCTTTTCCTCCTGCCGATAGGAGTGACTTTTATCATGAGGAGTTCGCCGATGAACTCGCTCACATCATATCTCCTCCGGATCTTGAATGTTTCTATTTTAAGATAGAGCCCGATCCGGGAGATTTGATTGACCCCGGGATTCGTGAGAACGTTTCTTCTACGACAAATGTAAATTTACCATTCGAGGATGCCTAATCTCCTCTCTTGGCATTTGTTGTATGGATCTTTCTTGCTTTTCTCACGTATCCCGTTACTCCACCATATCTTCTCTCCTCCGGGAGTGAAGACACTATTTTTGACCCCGGTATCTCCACTTAGAGCCGGTGGTACCTTATCGGGATGAAACTTTCATTTGCTTTAATGTTTATCCAAAATGAAAGCCCGATTGAGATTTTCTTCTCCATTTGCTTCCCCAGGGACAACTTAATTCGGGGTCGAGTCAAGCTCGTGACTCGGTTAACAAAAACAAGCATTTCTATATTCTTATCTATTTTCTAACAATTAATGAGAGGAGGCTCGCCTCTTTCTTTTCTCGTGTTTCGTGTTTTGTAATTTTTTATTGTCCAGGATTGTTCGAATTTTGAAGCCTCTCGTGTTCATGGTTTTGTACATTCATACATTCAAGCTTCATATCCTCAGCTTCATTTAGGGAATCCGATATCCTAAAATCTTATCGACTAACGTTTATCTTTAGCATACTTAATAAACGGCTTTAGATTTGCGTAAGAGAACCCTTAATACTTGAATTATGCCTTGAAATTAGTATGAGGGTGACAGTTTCACATTGAGGACAATGTGTAGTTTTAGTATGGGGGGATCTATCGATTTGATTATGCCTGCAGCCGTTGTTTTCGAGTAATCCCGTTTTTACCACCAAAATACCAAAAAAATAAAAAAAAATTAAAAATTTTTCAAAAATAAAATAAGTGTTTTGTCATAATTTTGACTTTCCTGTTGGGTAGAATAAGAGTAAATTTTGACTCGATCTAGCGTGTTGAGCTCTAGCTTGTTCCTTAACTTTTAGGCTAAGCGTTCGCAGAAATTCGCGAAGAACGAAAAATGATAGAGCTAAGTATGAGTGAGATGCTAAACAAGGATTAGTGGAAATCTTAAGAGCTCATGTATGTAATTTGTTGCTTTTTATCCCATAAGCTTCTAATCAGATTAATATACGTGATGTTTTTGGAGATTAAACTTAAATCAATATTTTTTATGTAATATATAGCAAAAAATTTAGTCATAGTTCAAACTTATACTTGAATTTTTCAAAAAGAAGTCTTTCCTATATAAATAAAAAAAATTAAAATAAAAATAAAAATAATAAAATGAAAAAAAAATATAATATAATAATAAACATAAACTGTGGGCTGATAAAAGTTTACTACCTCTTGCCGGCTCACAACCGATGTTGCAGCCTTCTAAAAAGTCGAGGGTTACAATTGCATAAATGTTATGATTAATATTAAGTTTGAATTAATAAATAGATTTCTTTTTGTTAAATTTAAATATGTTTTTGAACTTTGACTATTTTAAGTTTTTAAGTTATGTGTACACGGGAAACCTGAGAGTTTTTGCCTAAGGTCCGTGAGTCCCGATACTAGTCTCAGTGGGGTGTCAAAAGCATGGTCACTTAGCCGCAATGTTGGGATGTGCCGAGACGAAAGTCGCTACATGGGATGATCTCGCCTTCAAACTCATTATTCTCGGGTGGAACGTGAAGCATAGTATTTTGCAAAACGTTGATCCATGGTTGAAATTGACAATCACTTAAGATATAATAATTGTCGGGAGTGAAAAGTTCACAAGTTGTAAATATGAGTAGTGTTAGCATCTTAACTGATATTTAGCTATGATTTCGTTTTAAGCTTGGTTTGGATAAGTGAAAAGTCAGGAACGATGAATTTATCCTATTTGGGGCATTCTCGGGTCGAAATGCATCTTGTTCTATGATCCCTAACAGTTATGGAAATGATGAAAGTCAAAATATTCTAAGTTTAATTAAAAAAAAATGGGAAAATGGGGTGTTTTATAACTTGTGATTTCTAAACTCTCTCCATAAAAATCTTTGCTACTTTTCAAAGATTTAGTTTAGGGAAGTTTTGAGGTATTTGGTTTTAAAACATATAATATTGCGTGAGGACACGCAATCGCTTAGTTTGGGGAATTTTGATATGTGAGAATACACATATCATTTGTATACCAAAAATAGCCCTCTAAAGATGAAATTGTGCATAAAATGTTTGTATATTGCTTGTTTTGTCTTTGTGATTGTGTAGGTACGGATGATGCAAATTTCACAAGAAAACGACCAAAACCGAACAAACAAGGACACGAGAACGGATAAAGTGCACAAGAGCCGAGGATTTGATAGCAAGAAGGGTCAAAAAGTCAACCCTTGGTCAACCATGGTCAACAAGTCAACTCTGGTCAAACTTATAAAGAAACAAAAAATTAATTTATTAAAATTTCCCCAAAATAACTAAAACAACCCCTTGAAGAGTTAAAAAAAAACACACTAATTTCACCAAAAGTCCCTAAACCCTAACACCGTTATCTCTTTATAATATAAGAGATAACGGTCGTTATCCCTTTATAACTTTACTCTTATAAACCTTTACCCAAGCCCATTATAAAAGCCCAGGTCAACGACCCAACCCTCCCGAGTCAAACCCCTCCTATTCAGTTAAAAAAGGCGGGTAATAACTTGTTACTGTTCATCGTCGTCTTCGTGAATTAACCCACCTCAAAACAAAGGGTTAATTCAAATTAACAGCGTGAATAATCAATTCAAGTATCAAGGAATGATCTGGCAGAATTAGACGTCATACAAGCTTTTGATTGGTTGAAACCCACACGAAGTGACATATGGACATAGAAAGAAAGCATACCAATCAATGAAATTTGCACTAAAACAAGTGCAAAAGAAGCATAGAGGTTTGACACACGGAATGCCATGTTAGCAATCCGTGTGCTCACTCAATCAATCCAACGGTCATAAGGATGGATCTAATAATGGGCAAAGAATCAAGGTACGAGATTACAAGGAGCGTGTAACAGACTCAAGGCCTAGAAGCTTCATTTCAGCTCTATAAAAGCATACCTCATCACATACATTTGGGAGCTAGCTAGTTTTTCATTTTTTTTAGCTTATTAAATTTTAGCTTTTCTTTTCAAAATGTTTTACCTTAATATTAGCTAAATGTAATTTCCTTTTCAGTATTGTAATCAGCTGTTTTATTAATACAATTTAAGTTTCCTTAATAAGCTCTTATTTTTCTAAAGCTCACTTTTATTCAAATTTTGTTTAATAAGCTGTTAATGTTTCATAAGCTTCTAATAAGCTCATCTTAAGCTCTCTGGGTCTCTAAGCTCAGATTGAGTTCAAATTAGTCATCTAATATACTTGAATAATTAAAATCAGTCTATTACCTTTACTAAATGGGATTAAGCTTTTTGGATGATGAGCTAGCAATGGATGAGCTCATAGGACTTTACTAGCTTATCATAGAGATAAGCTAGAGCTTGAAGAAGCTCCTTGAGTTTTTTAAAGCCTTTGTTTAGCTAAGGCTTTTGTAAGTCTTCTTTAAATT
>BQNB010031473.1:37500-53953 GCA_026074375.1 Tanacetum coccineum | reverse complement strand
AGGTATCAAACACTCAAGAAGAAACCAGTCACAGAAGCTCAAGCAAGGAAGAATATGATAATTTATTTGAAGAATATGGCTGGATATAAGATGGGATACTTCAAAGGAATGAGTTATGATGTGATCAGACCCATATTTGAAGAAGAATACAATAAGATACAAACTTTATTTGAGAAGTATACTAAAGTTGAAAAGACAAAGACTAAGAGAGTTGCAGAAGAGACATTACTTCAAGAGAGTTTCAAGAAATGAAGGAAAGCTAAAGCTTCAAGTTCAGAACCTATTCAAGAATAACCAACTGAAGAACCAAAAGAATTATCTGAAGAAGAACTTAAGAAGATGTTGGAGATAGTTCCAGTAGAAGAAACCAAGGCAGAAGCTTTACAAGTTAAGTATCCTATTTAATTGGGAAATGAAATTCTTAAATGAAGGATCAAGAAAAATATTGGGAAGATTATCAAGGGTTAGAGAAAACATCACAAAGGCATATCAAGTTTGAAGATTACTTAAAGGATTTTGAAGAAATGACCTTATTTACATTATGGAGCTTAGTCAAAGAAAGATTTAGTTCAGCAGAACCTACTGAAGATATGGAAAAGGCTTTATGGGTTGAATTAAAAAGACTGTTTGAACCAAATAAAGATGATGTACTATGGAAGCTACAAAGATATATGCATGATCCTTTAACATAGAGACTGTATGGTACATGTGGAGTACATCATGTATCTTCAACAAGAGGACATGACATCTATATGTTAACAGAAAATGATTATCCATTATCTACTATAGTTATGGGTTTGATGCTAAGCAGAAGGCTGCAAGTAGAAGAAGATAGTGAGATGGCAAGAGACCTGGTTATGAAGATCTTTATAGAATCCAACAAGCCAAGAAGCTGAAGTGTTTGGAAGAATCCTCTCAAAGCCAAAAAGCTACAATTCAAGAAACTTGATGATTTGGAGATAAATCACAAGTTTAGGGGAGGATTGTTGGGAATTAAGGATTCTTTACAGGTTATACTGCTAATGGATTTAGTACTGCTATTTGAAGATTTGTGCTGCTACTGAAGATTAAAGAATATAAACTAAGTCATTAGTACTGCTAGTTGTAATAGTTAGTACTGTTAGTTATAGTTAGTACTGCCAGTACAAAATGATAGATCATTAGTATTGCTAGTTAGTTTATTAGTACTGTTAGTATAAGAAGTTAATATTGCTTATGTGATATGCATGAGATATATTAGGAATAGATATGCATGATCACTTAACGCGTTTTGTAAGCCCATTAGGGTTTTTCCTTGGTGTATAAAAGGAACCCTACGACATAGTTAAAGAAACACATCCAATATAGAAAAGTCATAGCTATTAGGCAAAACATATAGTTGTTTTGTGAATCATTCAATATATATTGAGTTGAGAGAAAGAACTTGTGTCACTATTGTATTGCTTTATTGTTCTTCTGGTATATAAAGATTAGATTCCGCATAATATTTATATATTCTACAAGGTTTCTATTATAGTTGTTTTATATCTATCTAAGATAACAAAAGCTTTAACAAGCTAATCAAAGATCTATTCAAAAGGGATCAACATTAATTTTCTAAACCTTTGCAATTTACTTGAGTACAAGCTCATCCCCAAATCTAATAGTTAACTCAAAATCCAAGTGTCATTCTAGTTCATTATATCATTGGGCCTCAAGTCTTATTAATGTTTCTTAGTTAGCCTGATATAGTTAACAGGCATAGTACGATTACCTTATTAGGTTTTTCTACCCAAATAGGTCCACTAGTATCTTTTTATGTTTCCAAATAGGTCCAAAATGGTTTTCTAATACTTAATCCTAAAATATATTCTCTTTCGAATGATATCTAATAACATACAAATGAGGGAAAGAGAGGTGATTTTAGTTAAAAAGTGGGTTGGATGAACAATTAGAGAGAGAAAGTAAACATGGAAATGGAAATGTATTAAGTGTGTGAAAATAATGAACAACCAACCACCCTCTCCAAGGCATGGAGAGGGTATTTATACTACTCTTTGGCCGGCCATGGTTAGCTTGTGGGCTTTTGATGTGCGTGTCGTGTAGGTATTATTTTTATTATCAATATTTTACATTTATATTTAGCCGACTAACCTAAAGACAACACTATAACGGGCAGAGTACCCGGTCAAGATGTAGCTTCGCGGTAAGTAGGGTGTCGAACACTAAGAGTGAGAGTAACCTAATATTTTATCAGTATTTTATTCTATCTAGATTAGGCTAATTAATGGTTAAACCTATGCTATACATATTTACTAAGGTAAATAGGGGGGAGGGGTTTTAGTCTTAGAGACTGACACAGGTTTTATAGTGACAAAAATTAATTCAAAGCATAATAAACACAAAAGATCAAATAACTAAAGATAGAAGAGCGGTACAAGCCAAATATAAGAAAACTATATTAAACATGTTATTCTGATTACATACATATCGGTTTAATTAGTGCAACGGCTGTTTATTTCGAGGTGGCATATCATTCATAGACTTAGGCGGGACTTTATCCTAAGACCTAGACACGAACAATCCTGTTATGATTAACGCATCCGCATAAAGCATCCTATACTTCAATTATAATCTATCTTAAGGAATTAAAGCAGTGGTGATCCTGTTAATACCCTAGCCCTTCGGGACTTTACCCACTTACTGCTTGATGTTGTCTTATACACCGGTAGTCAACCACCAAAGAACTATACCAATTAGCCAAGAACAATACTAGTTGACCAATTTTTGGGTCACCTACCGGTCCAACTAAGCTCATAATTAAAGGGTACAGACAAGGCGTCAATTGTGATCCTATTGGTCTGGGCATATAAGGCACAACATGGAGAGTTATCCCGGCATCTAGATTACTGGTTAAGTCTCACTAGACCCAGTTGAATGATAGGTCGCATGTACAAGCACATAAACATGTATAAGGCGATAAACATAATTAAACAACAACGATCAATTAAACAAGCCAAAAATTAAACCAAATCAAACATAATAATCTTCATAAACATGGCTAATACCTAAGGGTAATAGCCCACAATCATTGTCATAGATACAAACATAATCAAACAATTATAAGTCGAATGATTAAGAAAGTAAAAATTACACGATGTCTTCTATGGAATTATGGATGATGCTTGACCTTGGTTGCTCTTCTAATCTTTAGAAATTTGAACTTTAGTGAGTAGTATATACAGAGAATGTAGTTTTGCAAACTAAAAACTCATAGTGGAGTCTTCTATTTATAGTTTCTGAAAACTAGCCGATACGCCATATGGGGTTGCCGGTATACGGCATATCAGGGTGATTTCCCTGGAGTTCATGATAAGATCAAATCAATCATAATTAACTGCTGGCAATTTGCATTAACTTCATATCTTTGATTGACTTCCAGCATGTGCATACATTGTATAGAGGAGTTAATACAACGTATAATTAAATCAATTATGATTAATTGCACCAATCTCATTAATTTCGTATCTTTGACAGATGGCTAGTTGGTGCATACGGCGTATAAGGAATTGAGTGATATGCTGTATAGGGAATTGATCAATACGCCTTTCTTATGATGAGTTGGCGCTGATACGCCGTATTGTAGGAACCCAATTAACACAAATACTTCATATTACGAGTACGAATCAAAGAAGAAAAGAGAAGAAGATGATATGGTTTTAAAGAGAGAAACTAGAGAGAGGTTAGAGAGAAAGTAGAAAAGAAAAAGTGAAAGTTATTTATAAAATGAAAGGGTTAGATATCTTTTCTAGGTGAAAAGATATATATATATATATATATATATACCCCGACACATTAAAGTGACGTGTGGGATATTTGACTCAGACCAGGCTCGGGATTTGCTTGGGATTAAACCCGAAACATATACAATATTAGATTAACTAACAAGCCCAATTCCTATACTATCCTATTACAATGTTAACTGATTAAACGACCGAGACTAATACACGTAATGAACGAACTTCATGTTCGACTCAATATTTTGAGGCTAACAATCTCCCCCGAAGTGAGTTCATTATGACACTCCTTCATGAGATCATTGAGATTACTTTTGTCGTTAAGCTCATGTGGTCTTGGTCTTTCTTTTTGTCTTTGTTGTAGGCTTGTTCCTTTATGCTTTGCGATCTTTGATCTTGAGCCTTTGTCATTGTCTTTCGACTTTGTCTTTTAGTTCGAGATCTTTAAATCTTATTCCTTGCTTGTCTTGTCGACTTTGTCATCTTGCGATCTTGTGTCTTTGACCAACATGTTCATACTTTGCATCACCTTGAAAGCTTTAAATTAGAGTTTGCAAAAGTTTTTGTCTTTAAATCTTGAGCTTTCTTTGATCATTGAATCTTGATGCTTATAGAATGTCTTTGTAGTTTGAGCATGAGTATGTGGTAATGAATCAACTTTGGTTGAATGAGATACCATCACCACCGTTTAACCTACAGGTTTACGTTAGTGGTAAACAAGAAAACTGATTTAAAAAATCAATCGACGTATTACTTGTAAAAGCATTTTTGTAATACATCGGTAGTTTTAAGCTTTTATCAAAATTCATCGACCGTCAATTCATTTACTGGACCAAATCGATATCCAGTTATCACAAGTTTAATTCGAATAGAATCTCGCAAGTCACCTACCAAGAGCTTGTTTGAGGTTGACTCAAGCAGGATTTCCATCTTCATTATGAATACTAAAAGTATCACTCTGATGTTCTGGCAAATATCACAAGGATATTGCGTAGGACTCTTGTTAACAACTTGTGAACTTCATGATGTTCAACAAGTGTTTGAAATGGAATATGTCCTGACAAGATTTAGATTGATCTCTTGGCTTTAGACTCGATTAGTGCGTTTTGGTTTTAGTACTCGGAGGCTGGAGCAGATTGCCACCTATTCAATATCAATAATCTCGGAGTGAGATGTCAATAGATAACGTGTGTATCTCTGTAACAAGTGAGACAAGTTTCTTTTAAGAGAAACTTGAATGGTTGGGAAGGTTTGTGCATTGCATTACTGGGTCCATGATTTCATTTTTAATACCAGCAATCATCTTGTGATTCTGATAGATTATGTATTGACCTAGTTTCTGCCTTAAGTTGTGTGGAGGGCTTCCTTGTTTCCACACTTTATCCATACATTTCTTTTTCATTCTTCAATGCCTTCAATGCTTACCAAGACGTCATTACTAACATCTTGTTGTGATTGGTCTAATGTTAACTTAAGTCTTAATCAACATTATTACCTTATGCACATTCATCTCCAATCATACCTAAGGACTGCTATTTCTATCTTTGGATTATCCTGGGGTAGATCCTCTCAGTTCTGGATGGATCATAGGATTGATTCCTAACCTAACCACCTTATAACTTCAGAATCATCATGAAATTTAGATGTTGTTGGGTATACGATCGTAACCATAAAACCTTTTCTGACTATAAAGCACTTTGAGTCGATTAGATCACATTTTCTCCCCTTATTTTAAATAATAAACACTTAGTTTTTGAAAGACCTTGTGATTAAAATTAGTCTTGAGAAATCCGTTGGGAGAACTACTAAAACGTAGCATGAATGATTTGGAACTTGGTGATAATGTTTTGAATACATAAGAATTGTCATGAGATGATGTATCCAAAATCATTAAAGCTTTGTTTTTCGAAAAACTCCCCCTCAAACATTGACTCATTTAAAAATTGACACCAATTGTAAAATACTTGTCTTTTTAAAACTTTATGAGGGATGGAGTGTTGAGCACTCAATTTTGAAAGTTTATGAATTGTCTTTGAGAAATTCTTGAAAATTTGTGTTCAACTTTTTGAAAAAAACAAATGTTAAAGGACTTCTTTTCTAACGTTAAGGGTAAGTGCACTAAAACGTATAGTGTCCTTTTTCTTGAGCTTAAAAATTTGAATGTCTTAAAAGAACAGCTCAAGACCGAGAAACATTAATTTTCTCGTTGTTAGGATAAGTTATCTGAATAGATAAACTTTCATTTCATTGAATTTCGGGTTATGTACTGATATTTGCACATAAGCCATTAAGAAAATTAGAAATGACATGTTTTGAAAACATTTGAAACTCTCGCTTGAACTTCATTTACACACCCGTGTCAATGTTAATCGACATTTCTAAGCACGTAAATGTTATCGATTCCAAGAGACATGTCGAGAAGAATCTTTTTGGAAATTTTCTGTTTTTATGATTTTGTATTTTCTTTTTGAAGTTTTATATTTTTGTATTTTACTTTTCTCAAAAATGTTTACATGTTGATGTTTGATGATGATATCAAGCAGTGTCATTTGCCAGAACCTCCAGTTCAGCTGGAGTCAAACATCTCATACTAGTCCTTTTGACAAGATACTTAAACCGATCCTCGGGAAGGGCTTTCGTAAACATATCAGCTAATTGGTATTCAGTTCTGACAAAATATAATTCTATAATACCATTTTCAACCTGTTCCTTTATGAAGTGATATCGAGTATGGATGTGCTATGTACGAGAGTGCTGTACGGGGTTGCATGATATTGTTATGGCTGACTGTGAGTCGCAGTATAATGGTATTTTGTTGTAGTTGAAGCCATAATCTTTAAGTTGTGTTGTCATCCACATTACTTGAGCATAACTTGCAGATAACGCCACGTACTTTGCCTCTGCTGATGACATTGCAGTGTAGTTTTGTTTCTTTGACATCCAGCTTATGAGCTTGTCACCAAGGAACTGTATCCCTCTAAAAGTGTTTTTGCGTGTATCAATGCATCCGGCATGATCAGCGTCTAAAAATGCTATTAGTTCAAAGCCAGAATCCTTTAGATACCAAAGTCCCATGTTAATGGTACCCTTTAGGTATTTAAAGATTCTTTTAACCTCTTTGAGGTGATTTTGTGTTGGTCGCGCTTGATAACGTGCACAATAGCATACTTCTTGCACTAAGTCTGGTCTACTAGATGTCAAGTACATGAGTGACCCGATTTTACTATGGTAATCAGATTGGTCTACGGGTTCTCCACTAAAATCTACATCTAGTTTGGGTTTTATAGCTAATGGTGTACCAATGGAGTGACAACTGTCCATTTTATGCTTTTTCAGAATTTCTAAAGCGTACTTGGCCTGATTAATAAAGATAACTTTTGGGGACTGGTGGATCTGAAGTCCTAAAAAGAATTTCATTTCCCCTATTAAGGACATTTGAAATCTACTATGCATTAACTTTTCAAACTTTTTAGAATATTTAAGATTTATGGACCCAAAAATTATGTCATCAACGTAGATCTGCACAAGTAGAATATCCTCCCCGTACTTTATCTTGAAGGCTATGTACTTCTCAAGCTCAGTCTGTTTGTTCTGAAGTGCAATCAGGCAACTATCCTGACAACTAGTAGCCTCGCCCAGAGCACTATTAGTCTCATCAAGGTTAGTTTTGCACTCCGTCAGTTCTTGAGTTAATGATGCATTTGCTTTCTTTAATTGCCTTAAAATTGTTTTGTTTTCCTCAGTATCAAGAGTTAAATTTGCAATTAAATTAGCAAGCGCAGCACGCTCATTAGCACATTATATTCAGTAGTATTTGGTACCTCAACTAACGGTTCTTCATCATATATGGGTCTGATATCTACATCATTAACATGTGCATCATTCCCTGATTAGCTGCTTGAATCTCCTGATGTGTTGCTTTGATTCTCTAAGCTTTGATCATTCCTGTTGTCTGATACAATCCCACTGCTTGTTTAATTTCTTGAACTTGTAGCCGATGATTGAACCTGTTGAACCTCGCACTGTTGAATCTGCAACTGTCTTTCATTCAATTTGTTCAACGTAATCGTAAGCTCTTGTCTATGACTTGCTCTTTTAACCATACATTGCTCAATGGAGTTCATGTTTTGAATGATTGTGTCATGGAATGTTTGAGCATCCATATGAGTGTAATCTTTGAAGTTTTTTCTTACTTCTCGATGAGATGAAACATAACTTGAATAAGGATCAACAGGCTTTAACACGTCAGAGTGAATGAACCTGTGAAACTGTACACTGATCACACTTAGAGCAGACTTGGAATCCATCTTGTAAAGTGTTTCTGCATTGAGTTGCGTTTCTAGGTCATTCGTGTGTTGAGATAACTGAAACTTGAAGGTTCTAAGGTCATATCCAAAGAGTTGTGCAAAATCTTGTTGAAACAATGGACTTTGAGTGATATGCTGCCTTTTAAAGAGAAGTTGAGTGGTTGATTTAAGAGCATTTAATTCATTCAAGGAGTTTTCTTTGAAAAACTTTGCTTGCATCTGCAGTTTTTGTATCTCTTGTTCCTCTAAATCTGAACACAAAGATAAATTATCTTTCGATTCCATTTTACTGTGTATTGAAGTGAAAATGAGTTGTTGGATCTTTAAGTAGATGTGATGTGATTAAAGTTGTGGTTTTGAATACAATTATCGTTCACGAGATTTTACAAGTCTATGATTAAAACCGATAAAGAGTTTAACAGGATTTTACAAAATCAATAGAAGACCGTGAAAGAATGAATGTTTGTGTTTAAGGTTTGTTTGTTGTGAATTGATTGTCTTTTAAGTCCTTGTTGATGGTTTAGGTTGATGTTTGTACCGAAAGTGAATCACCAAAATTGGGTCAATTGAAAAAATTGTATTTTTTGCTTGAACGCATGCATATTTCGCTTAAATAGTGCATATTTCTCTTAAACAGTGCATATTTTGCTTGATCTGTTGCATATTTCGCTTGAATCCCTTGCATATTTTGCTTGGCTTTTTGCATGCATATTTCGCTTGAAATTTTAACAAACATATTTCGCTTAATAAGAAAGACATATTTTGCTTGAATCTTTTTGCATATTTAGCTTGAACAAACAAAACATATTTCGTTTGAACTAGAAACATATTTCGCTTGATGTCATATTTCACTTGAAATGCATGTTTCTCTTCAAAATGACATATTTCGCTTCAAATCAACCTGTCATATTTCGCTTCGATCAAAACATATTTTGCTTCAATCATACCTGCATATTTCTCTTTGAGCAAAATACGTATTTTTCACACAAAATCACCAAAATCAAACCCTTTATGACCTTTTAACTTGATTTTTCTTGCACAACTACTTACCTTGTGCCTAGATCTTACTTAAACACATAAACATAAACACATCTAAGCACAAAAATCTGGGTTTGACTTTTTGAACCAAGAACAAAAAGTAACTTTTAATAACTCACGAATTTGAGGTTGTTTAACCACAAGAATCACACACAAATCCACTGTAGCTCTGATGCCAATTATAGGAACCCAATTAATACATACACTTCATATTACGAGCATGAATCGAAGAAGAAAAGAGAAGAAGATGATATGGTTTTAGAGAGAGAAACTAGAGAGAGGTTAAAGAGAAAGTAGAAAAGAAAAAGTGAAAGATATTTATAAAATGAAAGGGTTAGATATCTTTTCTAAGTGAAAAGATATATATATACCCTGACACATTAAAGTAACGTGCAGGATATTTGACTCGGACCGGGCTCGGGATTTGCTTGGGATTAAACCCGAAACATATACAATATTAGATTAACTAACGAGCCTGATTCCTATACTATCCTATTACAACATTAAATGATTGAACGACCAAGACTAATACACGTAATGAACGAACTTCATGTTCGACTTAATATTTTAAGGCTAACACGTATCTTCCTTTCTAGATACGGTGTATGATAGCAGTTAGCTAACTTCTTTAAATGTATTTGTTTAAGCTCTAGAATTGCACCTTTTAGCTTCTTCTTCATAAGTCACTCCTGAATTACTGCATTTGTAAACTTCAAAGCAATTAAGTACTAAATCGTGCAATAATTAAAAAAAAGTGGTAAAAATATATGGGATACATGATAGTAATATATAACGTTATTTGATGTTATCAAATATCCCCCCACTTGAATCCTACTTGTCCTCAAGTAGACTTTAGAAAGGTTTTTGAAAATATATCCCAACCGAGGTTAAGGATGTTTTCCGCTAAGCACTTTTTCATGATCTAACCACCTGTACAATACCAATCTCCTCATGAAATATGGGAATGAAAACACTCAAATCACTCAACTAATCTAGGGTGTAACATTTTAGTAGTACGCTCATAAGCTCAGTCGTGATTAGCTTCGTATCGTAGGTTTGGAAAGGATACACATCTCCACCTCTAAAGCTAAGGATTAACAAGTTAAAAGGTAAATTGGGTATTTATTCAAAGGCTCGGGGTTTTAAATCATTCTTATAAAGATGAAGAATGATATTGGGTATGGAGCTTCTGACTTTCACCAAAGGTCATCGTCAAACAAGGCAGCTAAGACCTGCATACACACTCGAATATACGTGATAGACATCCAAGCTTGTACACACCCTTGCTCAAGTAGATCCTAAGGTTAGTTATCAGGAAAGGGAAGTAAAATGGTTGTTAAATAAAAATCACAAAACAAATAGATTAAAGCCAACAAGTAAGGTACGGTTGCTAGTAACTTTTCCCGACCGTTCCATGACAAAGACTCAAACATATAAACAAGCGTCTCGATCATGAGATGACAATGACAACCTAAGTTGGCATTCCCATAACGGTCAACTTCCCTTACATCCCTGAACTTTACATACTTTACAACATAAGTTGTGATATCGGCCACTTTTTTACAATAGTCTACATCGTTGATTTTTTTTGTAATGTATCAACGAATAATTGATCCCTTTTCAAATAATTCCTTCAGTATAAGCTTTTGAACTGACTATGCTTCCTTTTTTCTCTTTTTTTGTTTTTTTTCATTTTTTTTCAAACATAATACATCATAAATCTCAGTGTAATTTCACCGTCTTCACATTCATCATTTGTCTGACAAATTTTGACGTCTTCGGTCATAAAACATAATTGCAAATGGTAGCAAAAATAGACGAGCTACAAACGTCCCTATTGCATTGTGCAATATTCCCGACCATTATCATGATAGAGAAATTCAACTTTGATGCAGGAACTACAAAACTTTACACGAAAGCAACTAGCAACATTGATTAAAATAGGCTTTAATCTACACGGTAGGCTAAGTTGTAAAGGTGAAACAAATTTTTTTTTAGTTGGTGTGGAAAAAGAAAGGAATGGCTCAACAGGTTTTTCTAGGGGTATCTTACTCTAAAAATGAGAGTAAACAAAGGGTTACATGGGGGTTAACTAACCAGTGTAGTTAGTTAATAAAATGACATGTAAGGCTTTTTGGTTTAATCCTATAAATTTACCAGTTAACATACTACTCCATCTAAATCCATAGTACTTATCATTGAGGTCTCGAGTGATATACCAGGCCAAGTTCTAAAGTCCACTACATCACCGGCACACACATATTTTTGTGGAATTTTAGTAAGCAATTGGAAACGGATAGGCTTAATTCTCACAAATAGGCAATAAGGGTTATAGTGCGCTAGGTAATGTAACTAGTGATTTTTCACAAAAAGTATGCTAAATTTTTTTTAATTTGGGCCATTTTCAAGCATATGATGTCTTATTTGTGAAAATGAGGACAAGTACATTCTAATTCTCCGTCCCCCCACTTAAATTATACAACATCCTTGTTTTATATAAAACAATTATATAATAAGAGAAAAGAATTAGAACGAGGAAAACTCCCTTGATATTTTGCTCCGGATGATTCTCCATTTTAAGTATCTGAGCAAAAACTTGTGTTGATGAGGGCTTAAGATTACCCGAGAGAGTTCAACACTTTGGTCAATTTTTAGAACATTCTTTTTTAAATCAAATTTCATTTCAGCAAGGTCCTGCATGAAAGTTAGAAGATGTTCATGCAATTCATACTTTCACTAACCAACAAAACAAGCAAACAATTAAAACACACAACTGTGCAGGGTTATAATAAGCTGTATCCCAAACCCTAGGATACACCGTATATAATCCTGCGAAAACAATTAAATACTAGAAATTAAAATACAAACTAATAACGTCCAGACATGCATATGTCGTATCCTAAGGGGATCGATACGCCATATGTATGTCTCAGAATTCTAACAATTTAAATTCAAACAATTAAAAGTACGACAAATAATAAAAAATAACAGGGTTGTCTCCCAGGAAGCACTTTTGTTTTAGCCGGTCATTAAGTTTGACCATTTTAAACACTTTCATTTTATTCATCCATAAAGACCCTCTTAATTGTGCTAGAGTAGGTTTAAAACTTTTTAAAACCAAGTTTTCTTCCCCGACCCTTAAAGTGACCTTTCTTTTATAGACGTCTATCTTAACATGGGCAATTGATAAGAAAGGTCGTCCGAGGATCAAAGGGACATCGTCATCCTCGGGCACATCCAATATTACAAAATCAACGAGGAAAACAAATTTGCCAATTCCAACTAGCACATTAGAAGCAATGCCCTTGGGTTGTTTTATGGTTCTATCAGCTAATTCTATGGTCATCCTAGTGTGAGTCAAATTTCCTAGACTAAGGGTGGTATAGGTAGAGAGTGGCATCACACTCACACTAGCTTCTAGATCAACAAAGGCTTTATTAAAACAAGTATTGTTAATTAGAAAAGATAAAGTAAAGCTCCTTAGATCATTTTCCTTTAGAGGCAGGTTGTTATTGTAAGTGTCCAGAATGTTCACTCCATGTGCCTCTACTAAATCATAACAACAGTAGTTGTGTAGCCGCCTAGGAAAGGAGGTTGTTTTAGGAAATACAAATATGTGATGTGGTCTTGATACGGCGTATGACCCATGATCCATATGGCGTATCTCATGTAAATCAGTTGTAGCAGTTGAGATCAATTTTACTTGGTCTTTTGGATTATTTTCTGTAGAGCTATGAAGACTTCTAAAACCTCTTTCTTGCAGTACTTTACTCATCTGACCAATTTGAAGTTCCAAGGTTTTAATCGATGCTCCTTGACTTCTAATAGTTGCGTCGGAAGAGGCTCGGATTTCTTTGATTATGTTTGAGTTTTCTTCGTGCCTCTTAGCTGATTCTATCATAAATATAGACAGCGATTCTTCCATACTATCTCTTCTAGTAGGGTATGAAGAGTTTCCATTGTTGCGTTGATAGAATCCTAGTCCTGCTGCTCTATATTGTCCTCCTGGTTGATAGGGTGCACCGAATTATGTATAATAAGCTTCTTCTAAAATTTTCCCTTCTTCCTTTTGTAGACAGTCTTTAGTATAGTGAGGTTTCTTGCACTGTTCGCATCCGACCTGAGCAGCGTACACTTTTTCATTAACCTTCTTTATTTTACGTCCTAAGTTGTTGAGTTGGGCTTGGATAGCAGCCAGCTAGTCAGAAGTTTTAGTACTTCTGCTTCTTGAGGATGTTTTGTTGTGCCATTTCTGAGAGTATTCGGCCATTTCTTAAATGGCAACCTTGGCATCAACAGCAGTTTTTAAGGGAATGGCTCCTCTTGAGTCGAGGATTTACCATGTTGGAACATCAAGTCCATTGTAAAACAAGATCACTTCTTGCATGTCAGTCAGATAGTATTGAGGATACTTCATTAACAATTCTTTAAATCTTTCCCAAGAACAGAAAAGGCTTTATCAGGTTCCTGTTGGAAGTTATTGATTTCCTCTATTTTCTTCGTGGTACGTGCAGGTGGACAGTATTTATTCAGGAACTTCATTTTTTAGACCTTCCCAAGTTGTGATAGAACCAGCTGGTTTGTTTCTAAGCCAACGGCTTGCAGCTCCAATTAAGGATACATGAAAGGCACGAAGCATGAGTTGATCTTAAGTTATCTTTGGGACGTGGAATAAGTCAACAATCTCTAGAACTTTTTCTATGTGTTCATTAGCATCTTCATGTTCTAAACCACTGAAAGTGTTGTCGCGAAGTTCTTTAAGAAACTGGCCCTTTAGTTCAAACTATATATTAGCATTAATTGTGGGCCTGGCAACACCCGACCTAATTTCATTACAGGTTTTGCTCATATACTACTCCATTGTTTATGCCATCGTTTCTGTAACTTCTTCCTCTTCAAAGTGCTCCTCGATTTCAGAAATTTAATCAAACTCTGGTAAGCTTGATTCTGCTAGGCTTTGAATTTTGAACAACTTCCTTCTTGAGCGGAGTATTCGTTCAGGGTTTTTTAGAGGTGAGAGTGGTTCTAGAAGAGCTCTGTGTCATGCACTACCTGAAACGAACAATTAATCAGTAGGATATGGTCTAACAAGAAGGAATACATAAAATTAAATGCGGAAATCAATCTTTATATTTTGATTGTTGTATTAGATGTTTGATACGCCATATGCTATTGGTTACTATACGCCATATGAGTCTGTTGAATGCATTACGCCGTATTGAGTTCACTGAATACGCTGGATCATTTTGGGAACAAATACGTCGTTTAGACGGCAAAATTAATATGTTGTCTTGAATAGAAGGTTAGATACGCCATATCCAACTAGTGGATATGCCGTATCAAGTGATCAGTCAGAACAGAATGCAAATTAAACACAAATTAAACACAAATTAAACAATGCAGGCAAATAATTAAAAATGTAGAATTTAAACACACAATGCAGCAAATTAATAATACACTAAAATTAGAAAAGGATAAGATGAGTTTAGATGTTAAATGTTTATTAGTCTACACTTGAAGAAGTTAAAAAATTAGTAAAACAGACTTAAGTAGGTGTTATTTTTATTATAATGATTATACATTCTATATTTAGTCCGACTAAGCTAAAGACAACACTATAAGGGTGTTTAAAGTACATCCGCGGTCAAGTATGTATCTTCGCGATATGTAGGGTATTGTCATCATAAGAGTCGAGAGTTATATAGCTAATATTCTTACTACAAGTATTTTTTGTTTCCTATTAGATTAGCATAATTAGATGGGTGTCAACATTGCTTAAACTTATTTATCTAAGGTAAATAGGGGGGTTTTTAGTCTGAGAGACTGTAACAAGTTTTATGGTGACAAGAAAACTAATCAAAAGTCACAATAAACACATAATGTTCATTTATTAAAGATAGATGTGGGTGATTTACGAATGGAAATATATAGATGAAAACTGTAATTACATATGTTTATTTCGGGTTACTTATCTTTAATTGCAGATTGGGATTTAATTGAGGCAAATGGTTTATTTATTTTGACTTTGCGCTTCTCATTTATTAGACTTTGGCAGGACACTTCAATCTATGTGACCTACGACGTTCAACGAAACAATCATGTTACGATTAAAGCGTTCACGCGCATATTAGAAGAATCCTATAGTTCTAATTATACTCGCTATGTTAGGGTATTAAAGCAGTGTGATACTGTTAATCCTAGATCATTCAGGACCGTGTATCCCACTTACTGCTTATATGTTGTCTTCATTATTACCGGTAGTACACGTACCCTAAAGAACTTATTCCAAGTTAACCAAGAACAATTCTTGGTTGAGAAAATTAACGGGTTTACGCCTGCCGGTCCATCTATAGTCATAATTAAAGGTAAAGTGAAAAGGCGTCAATGTAGTGATCTTATTTGTCTGGCATATTAAGGACAACATGGACGAGCTTTCCCTGAATCTAGTAGTTACTGGTTAAGTCTCACTTAGACCAGTTTGTAGAATGATCAGGTCGCATAATGTAACAATAGCTCTATAACATTGTATACAGCGATGTTAAACATAATTAAACAACATCGATTAATTAAACAAGACAAAAAATTAACAAATCTAAAAATAATATCTTATTAAACTGGCTAATTAAGTGGGTATTACCCATAATCATTGTCATAGTTACAAACATAATCAAACATTATAAGTAAAATGATTAGAAAGTAAAAATGTACATGATCTCTTCTATGGAATTATGGATGATTTCTTGACATGTCTGCTTTCTAATACTTCAAAAAATTCGAATTTAGTGGTTAGAGTAGCATACAGAGAATGTAGTTTTGCACACTAAAAACTCGTAGTGGAGTCTTCTATTTATAGTTTTTGAAAACTGGCCGATACGCCGTATGGGGTTGCCAGTATACAGTGTATCGGGGTGATTTCCCTGGAGTTCGCGATAAGATCAAATCAATCATAATTAATTGTTGGCAATATGCATTAACTTTGTATCTTTGATTGACTTCCAGCATGTGCATACGGCGTATAGAGGAGTTAATACGCCGTATAATTAAATCAATTATGATTAATTGCACCAATCTCATTAATTTTGTATCTTTGACTGATGACCAGTTAATGCATACGGCGTATAGGGAATTGAGTGATACGCGGTATAGGGAATTGATCAATACGCGTTTCTTGTGATGAGCTGGCGCTGATATGCTGTATCTTCCTTTTTGGATACGACGTATGATAGCAGTTTGCTAACTTCTTTAAATGTCTTCGTTTAAGCTCCAGAATTACGCCTTTTAGCTTCTTCTTCACAAGTCACTCCTGAATTACTGTATTTGTAAACTTTAAAG
>BQNB010031473.1:0-15000 GCA_026074375.1 Tanacetum coccineum | reverse complement strand
TGTACGGTTTCCCACCAACAAATTTTTCCAGACTCCTCTAGATCCTTCTGTTCCTGAGCTGGTGATCAATAGCCTGAATCATAGCTCCTACTCTTTACCTGTCTACAATTCTCCAGACTGTCTATGGCAGGTACTCTATCCGGATTCGCTTTAGAATATCATCAAGAGAAGATCAAACATCATTGAGTGTACCTTCACTAAACTTGTGAAGTTCATCAATATGCATTAATCTGTTCTTCTTGTCTTTATTCTGATATATGAAGCCTCTAGGATTGGAGTATGTTATATATGTTGTCTTTTGTTTGAGATCTAATCTATACGTATCTAGCTTTGTGAGGTTGAGCTTCTTTTGGTAACTTTTGACACCTAATTAAAGATCTTTCACACGCCTTTAGATGACAATGGTTCTTGTAAACATTCACAATGAGACACCTAAAGCTAGACATTCCTCAATAGTAAGATTTATCAGCTTGCCTTGAACTAGAAAAAGCAACATGTCTTCGATATCTTAAAGACGAAGTCTCTTGTAATCACCTTCTTTAAATGTACACAACTTGTCATCATCTCTACAAATAGTGATCCAGTCTAAGTGCTTATAATTATGCCATCTGACAATCTAAAGCTTTGTAATAGCAATGATTTTGTGTCTGGAGTAGACATCACGAGCAGATTCCCTTTTTATTTTAAATCCATAGAATTGTTGATGTTTTCGTCCCTAGTGAGAGGTACCCCAGAATCCATGTTTATCGTAGTTAATCATCACTGTACTCCAGATGGTGTTTGGGACCAAGTCTTTAATCCATTTGATGTGCCCATAATCTGCAGCCTTTGTCTTCAACACTGAAGTTGCGTAAGTTCAGCTTGAGACACCACCACTTAGATACGCAAGGTCATTGTTGATGAAGTGATCAAAAGGAATTACTCGACGACATCGTAAATTAGGTTTCAACGGTAAGGGCTTATGCAGATCATGTGGATATTACTGTCCTTCAGGGTCGTTCCAGTCTAGGTAATCAGTAGTCGCTTTGTAGACTTCTTCAAAGAAGTATTGTAGCTCTACCAGACTCTTGCACGATCCTTTCATTAACTTGAATGCTGGACTGGCTAATAATTCTTGAGTCAGAGTATCAACTTTGAGCCGATTCAACATGAATGATGAGAAGTCTAGAGGAGTATCCATCAGCTCATTAAACGACTCACGAGGATCTTATTTCTTAGCCAAAGTGCTAATCCAAGGTTGAATTGGTCCATGATTAGCAGGCAAAGTCTAGTTTCAATCACAATCAGGAATTAGAGGTTTTGCTGGCTTCTGAAACCAATCAGGAAGCTGAGTGGTCTCATTAATAGGTTAATCTTCAAAAAACCCTATTTTGAACTCTGAGGTACGAGTTCTTCCAAATCTTTAACAATGTGTATTGGTTCCTCTACTTGAGCAGACTTGCCAGTAGACCTTGTTTTACACTTGGACCTTTCTTTAGACGAGCCGGTTAACTTGGATGTTTTATCCTTTGGAACACTAGTAGACTCAGGTTCTTTTCTGGCTCTTCTTCTCTTGGACCCCCAGTTTGATCCAGCGAAGGGTTCTTCGTCTTCATCTTGATCGTCTTGACTTCTCTTAAAAGTGACAGTATCTCCATATGTTTCCAGGATGTCTTTGTCAGCTTCATAAGCATCAAACAATGCTTTGTAGAGATTCTTCTATTGATCTGGTCTGTCAATTGATTTGTTATTCTCCATTTTGTCTATAAGAATCTTCTTCAGCTCAAGTTTAGATAGATTAGCTGCTACAGCATGGGATATCTTAGCTTCATTGGATGAATGAATCATAACTTCAACTTCAAGTTGTTCATTTACTGACTTCTCAATTCTTGGCAAAATCTTGGAGACATGCTCCTCAACTTGTACCTTGACTTGCTCCTTGATGACTTTCTGCATATTTTTATCAATTTTATTAAGGAATTCTTGATTATCAGCTTGAGCTTCTTCACTAAGTCTGTCTGATTGTAATTGAATAGCTGCATCTACTGTATCTTTAAGCTTAGAAGCAAGATAGTTATCAACAATCCCTAGCATTGAGGAGAGAGCTTCAGCAAATTGATTTGTTTGCTTGAATTTTGAGAAGTCGTTTTCCAAAACTTTACTCTATCTTCAAACTTGAATAAGGAACCAAAGGATGTAAGATTTTATAGGGAGGTACTTGGAGAAATTGTTGGTGTGGATATTGTTGTTTGTTGCAGATGTTGAATGAGAGGAATGGGTGGTGGAGGAAGTGTTGTTGCAGATGAAGGAGGTATCTCAGGATCAGTAGTGACAGGAACATCTACCAAAGAAGTTGACTCAAAGTTTAGATTTATTATGGAATCCATACCTGTATCTAGAGTAGGGTTGAGCATGTTAGAGATAAAGCCTGATGATACGAAGAACAATGCTGTTGAGCTTCAGGATTGACAACAGTTATTATCACATGAGTACCTTCTATGACTTGAGTAGCTTCAACATTACCTTGTCGAGCATCTGTCATTTTAGTATCTCTTCTTTCATTTACTTCTTCCTCTTCATTTGTCTTCATCTATCTTTTCCTCCTTAGCATTAACACCTTGAGTTATTTCATAATATACTTCATCATTAGTAGATTCATAAGGAGAAGGTGTATGAACTCTTTGATCAGAACACTCTTCTTCTTCATCTAGCTTTTCTTCATGTGTTTCTTCTTCATCAAAAGTAGACAACTTATGATGAATAAAGTCATCACCATCATTGTCTGATTCAGTTCATTTACTATCATCATCTTGATCATCATCATTTTCATCATCAGAATTGTCTTCATCGTCTTTACTCTCGCTTACTTCATCATCATCTTTATCGTCACTAAACTTCTAAGAAATTTGCTCAACTTCATAATCATAAATAGGTATATCGGGAACCCTTTATAAAGCACCAGTTCCTTCATATACACCTGAACCACTGGCATAAGAGCTGTGGAATTAAGCCGTGCTTCTTTTAGTGATAAGTTTCATTTGATCAGCCTCAGACAATGCTACTTCTGATAAAGTCTCAAATCCTTAATCAGGTAGCTTCTTCTTTCCTGATTTAGCCACATTAGCTGTAGCTTTGAGTCTTTTACATGGAGAAGCTTTAGGGGCTTGTTCAGTCTTCTCCCTTGTAGATCATCGTACATACTTTAGTTTTGTTATCACCTTTCCAGTAGCAAGATCATAGTAAGTCTTATACGCATTCGTCTCCTCCATTGCTTGATTGGTTAGAGTATCAGGAAGTATGGCACCGTACTTTTGAATAGTTTCATGATTTGGGATGAATCTTGTTGGGAAATATATTTTGAGTTGATAAGACAAAACAATGAATGAAAAGGAAACAAGAGGGACTTAAATGACAATTCTAGAATTCTACAGAAGATGGAAGATTTTGAAGATTCTTGAAGATAATTATATTTGTTTGAAAGATTTACTTGTTTTCTTTATACTTATCCTTTGTAAACCTAATATCTCTAGTATATAAAGAGATATAGGTCATATTTTTTTATGTGTGTCAAGATGTAAACACTAGGAAAAGTGTGTGTGTGTCTAGGCGTGCTCTACACAAAGTAGACGCCTAGGGTTTGGTTTGTTTAGCCTCAAGGATCTTTGATTCCTTATTATAGTTTAGATAACACGTTCTACCATTGATCAAGGTAGAATTAGGGCTTGTAGTAGTCATGTATCATAGTAAAGATAATGATGAAAACCATGTTAGAGTAACATTGAGTCTGTGTTATTAACCATTGTTATTCATGATCCTAGATGAGAACTAATCATTCTCGAGCTATAAATGATCTTCACAATTGGTATCAGAGCCAGTGGGCTTGTGATATCTAGGATCTACAAGGTTTTTGGTATTATGTTCTTGATGAAAAAGAAGAGACATATCTGTTTTTTGGTGTGTTGATGATTTTGGTGAAGTTAGGGTTTTTGCGACACTTTAAAGCGTCATCTTTATAGTTGGTTATTTTTGTTTAAAGTCGAGTTTGGTGAATATTAAGTTTTATTCACAAAACCCTAAATCTGGTTTGGTTTTTACAGCAGGCATCTAAAATTCAGCAGGTTCTGGTATTCAGAATAAAGAAACAACAAGTTCATATAAGGTTGTAACTGCTGCTATTGGACGTGGATAGGGTTTTATTAGGATTGTAGGATTTGTGTCTTCATGTCTATCTATTAAACAAAGGAGGAGTATGATAGATTGAGGAAGTATAGCGTACAGGTGCGAATAAACCTTATGGTTTAATTATTTAGGTTTTTTGAATTTGTTCTTGATGATGCAGCAGGTACGTTCTATGTTAAAGTTGTATAACAATAAAAATAGCAGGTTTTTATAAAGTATTAGCAGTTTTGATATGATACATTTATTTGGGCATAGTATCTGCTATGATATGAAAATTCCTAACTTTTAGGAATTGAAGTTTGTTCCCATAATGAATTCGAGTGTTAATGCTGCTAATGCCTATGATTGATACTTCTAAATACACAAGATGCTGTGTTATACACTAAATGCTGTTGCTCGTGATTTTATGCTGCCAAGGATGATGGTTATAACTGTTCTTTGATTATTAATGCTGTTATGGATCAATGGTGGTTAATACTGCTCGCTTCCAACTGTCAAGGAAAACACAAGAAGTTACTTAGTAATGCTCTTGAACTACGTTTGTGCTGCCAAGATGATAATTTTAAAAGAAATTGTGGGCTGGTACAAGTGTGTAAATGGGTTGGTGTCAAAATTTGACTAGATGAATGGCAAAATGTTGGTTTGGGTTGTTTTACTCATCAAACGACGTGGGATATTTGTTCATCTAATTTGATATCTATTTCAAGAATGGGACGAACAAAGGTATACTTAATACTGCTCGTGTTGTTTAAAGCTGCTTGTTTATGTGTTGAAAGTAGCCAAGTATGAGATGTTAATGCTACTTATTACATGTTACGATTGCCAGCTTGGTTGTTTACAACAGTGGTATGTTCAAAAGGTTTGTATTGTTCATTCATACTTTGTACTGCTGGCATAGAGAGTTAGTACTGTTCGTTGAAACTTTGCACTGCTAGCATTAGGATTAAAGAAAGTTAATACTACTAGAAGGATTTACAACTGCTAGTTCTATCTGATATCAGACAGAATGCATGATTTGGTTCTCGGACAACACACACAGTTTGGTGATTGATTGGTTTTGGATTTGATTTAAATGTTCTTAAAATATTTAAAGGCTATTATTTTTTAGGATTTAACAACAATTGATTACGAAGAAGATTGTTTTTCACTTATTTAAAGGTGAAGTGGAATTATTAGGGTTTGTGTTTTATCATATCTTAAAGTGGGTGTTACACTTTGAAGATAACTTATTCATGCTTAGAAACGGTGTGACGAAGACTTGATGAATCTAGCAAAGGTGTGTGGTTTTTCTTATGGTGCTCAATGCTCACATTTGCTATCACTTTGGTTATGTGTCTCATAGAAGATGAGGATTTTGTCAAGAGATTGCAATCTACTTATATTTTGGTCTTGGTATAAGTTTGATATCATGTCGATTGTACAAGATATAAGATGAAAGTTTGGGTTGTTCTACTTCCGCATCAAGTTCGTTACACTTAGTTTTCTTTAACAGTAATCATTACATAGAGCTTACAGAATTGAAGATTCAAGAAATGGTGGACATATGGGTTTCAAAGGAAGCTTAATGTTAAAATGTTTAACCATTTATATGCTACATCAAGGTGAATTTTTTTACTACTGCTAGTTATTATTACTACTGCCAGTTTAAGTTTCTACTGCTCAAGTTCATTTATCTTAAGGTGCATCATAGAGGGTAATTTGAGTTGTTAGAAGGCTGGATTAGAAGTATGATAGTTGTTTGTGGTGGTCAAAATCAAAGTTGCATACACTTAGAGTCCCCTAGTGGATAATACAAAAAGGGGAAGAAGATTTACAAAGGTAAATTGCAACTTATAGAACCTTGGTGGAATTGCATGGATTAAGGGGAAGTATGTTTCATTCATATATATTAACTTCAGGGGAAGTTTGTGCTTATTTGGTTTTGTCATTATCAACTAGGAGAAGATTGTTAGGAAATATATTTTGAGTTGATAAGACAAAACAATGAATGAAAAGGAAACAAAAGGGACTTAAATGACAATTCAAGAATTCTACATTGATCAAGGTAGAATTAGGGCTTGTAGTAGTCATGTATCATAGTGAAGATAATGATGAAAACCTTGTTAAAGTAACATTGATTTTGTGTTATTATTCCGCTGTGCAAATTTATTAATCATTGTTATTCATGATCCTAGATGAGAACTATTCATTCTCGAGCTATAAACGATCTTCACAAATCTCATAGTGGTTAGAATAGGGTCATCTTTAGCCATGTGCCAGTCCACCTTGTTTCTTCTTGTAATTGATAGGTCTCTTGACATGAATTGATTGATAATGACTTTGGTGAATCTTGGATAGTACATATCTTTGCTCTTCTTTGACGTCTTCTTTTTGATTTGATAAACTAAGTCTTCCCATATAAGGTAGACATAGTCACCTTTGTTCTGGTAATACATACCCCAAAGGATTTGAGCCCGAAAGAGATGAAGTAGATTGAGTCTAGTTATTTTACCACTGAGACATTTCTTGATGATGGTTCCAAATATTCTCTAAGGTTGAGGTAGAGTTTCAACCTTGACATCATATAGTGACTTGATATTTCCAGAGTAGCCAAGTTCTTGTATGAAAGCAAGTATCTCCTCTTCAAATGAAGGATCTACAAATTTCTAGCCATGAAGATTTGGGCAAATATGGAGCATATCTCTAAAAGTTTCTAGATCAAAAGAATATTTCTTTGTGTTCATCTTGAATTTGATGCAGTGCTTGTGATAGGAAATAGTAGCCCATAAATCATGCATGTAGATGGTTGGAACATCTGCAGAGATAAAGAAGGCTTGATAAAAGGGTGTGAGATAAAGAACATCCAAGGCAACTTGAAAAGTGGGTTCCTTGGGCTTGAATGTGGTGCTCAATCTGTAGTTACAATTTCCAATCCTTAGACGTTGTTCTCGTAGAAGAAGAGCATCGTCAAGGGCTTGCTGTTGTTCTTTTGTGATACTCATGATTCTGCTAAGAAAGAATCAATACTATATAGGACACTATAGAGACCTTTTTAGAATCTGGCACTTAAGGCATGCAACATATTTAGAGAACTAATCATGGAAAGGATGAACTGAATTTGGGTTAGTTGACTTAGTCTAATTTTAACTTGATTAGATTCCAAAGATAACCAATTTTAAATTTGCTACCTAAAACAAGTTTTAAGTTACCTTTTAATTAGAGTTTAAGTGTTTATTATATTTAGCCTTTTGGTTTCCTTTAAGTATGTTTATGAATCTGGTTGATTAAGTGTAAACTGCGAATTCGGTCAATTTTGAAAACTGCTAGTTCGGACACTATTGATAAACTGCGAGTTCGGTCACTTATTGGAAAACTGCTTGTTTGGTCAACAATACAAACTGCTAGTTCGGTCAACAATACAACTTACGAGTTTGGTCAACAATATAACCTGCGAGTTTAGTCTATGATACAAACTGCGAGTGCGGTTCATACTTAAAAACTACAATTTTGGTTCACACTTAAAAACTGCGAGTTCGGTTGCTATTACAAACTGCGAGTTCGGTCATTGTTACAAACTGCAAGTTTGGTCACTTATACAAACTGAGAATTCAGTCACTATTACAAATTGCTAGTTCGGTTAGAAGTACAAACTGCGAGTTCGGTCACTAGTTAAAAACTGTGAGTCCGGTCACTGCGAGTTCGGTCACATAAGGGAACTGCGAGTTTGGTCACATAAGGGAGCTGCCAATTCGGTTCAAGAACTCAAATGGTTTTCAACCATGTTATGACTTTAAGATTTGATCACATATTATCATAGCAGACTCGTAATTTCTTTACAGAAACATATTACCACACAAGCATAAAAAATTACCATAGACGAGCATTTAAAACCGAGTATTCATTGTCACCTAAGAATCAAACACATAATATATAGATTTCAAAGAACATTCATATTTATGAGAGCATTTAAAACTTATTTCACACAAAACTCACAAACTTATCAACTACAACATAAAAACACACATATACGATACACAAAATCAATCAAATCATACGTATATGTAATCTTTATAGAAAACTGTTATGCACGAGTCATTAACACCCTAAAATGAACAAAACCCCTCTATTAATTCTAGTTTTCATTTAGTTTTTATAACACCCTGTGTTTTCAAGTCATTGACGACGTTGATAAATCCATAACGTACCTTTTGTATTGTACGTGTTTGCTTTAAATCGTAAAGGTTAAGCTAAATCGCGTAAGCTAAAAATTAGCATTCAATGTAAACGGGCATCATACAGTTAAGCGTTTACATCAATCAAGTATTAAATAATTATTTTGAGAATAATTATGATCTTTGTTCATTTTATTTTTATCAGATACGTAAAGTGCATACGTTTCGCGATAAATTAAGTTTAGACATACCCGGAACCACAAAAATAATTCTACACTTCAACAAATACCCACTTTTATACCCAATACTCAAAGTCTTATTAAATTCTACCTAAATTAAATGTCTAGCAAACATTTACCCTAAATATCATGGGATAATCTACACAAAGTGAGACATGAAAACATAAGTCTTAAATGAGCATGGAAGAGTTAGTAATGCATAGTAACTTTGACCACATTTCACTCCCCTTGTCCCCCTTGACCACGGCACAAGACCAACCCCCCTCCCTTTGAATTCTTGGTCAAACTTTTACTAACAAATATCTAGTTTCTTTCCTATAAATACATGCTCATACATGTGAAGTTTCTTACACTTTTCACTTATGAAATTCATTTTCTTTCTCTCCTTAAACCTCACGGCTCACTAAGCCATCCCAAACAATCCATACAAAAAATTTATATAACTTATTTACATACACTTTCATATCATATCTAAGATACCTCAAAGTATTTTGAAGTCTTGATTAATTATTTACAAGTGTTGAAGCAAGAAAAGAGAAGTTAGGGTTTTCATTTGGAAACTAGGGTTTCTTGGTTACATTTGGTTTATCAAGAAATACCACAAGGGTGCGTTGGGTTTGGCAGACCACCCACAAGGGTGCGTCTGGTTTTCACAGCCACCATCACGGTGCGTTAGGTTTTCAATATAGCACCATAAGGGTGCGTTTGGGTTGTAGTAGCACCACTAGAGTGCGTTTGGTTCTGAAAACAAACCCAAAAGGGTGCGTTCGGTTTAGCAAAACTGCTAAAAGGGGTGTTTGGTTTAGTAGAACTGCCAAAAGGGGTGTTTGGTTGACTGTTTAACAGCAAGGAGTGTGTTTGGGTGAGCAGGAAAACCGTAAGAGTGTGTTTGGGTGAGCAGGAAAACCGTAAAAGTTGTGTTTTGGGTGAGTGCAGGAAAACCACTAGGGTGGGTTTGGATCTGAGTTTAATGAAGATAAAGGGGTTTTTGGTTTCACAGTTTAACATCTCCCCCCCCCCCCCCCCCCACCCCCCACCACCCCCGCAGTAGAGTGGTTTGTATAGCAGTTAGGGTGGTTGGTTTTAGCTTATGTTTGATTTCGTTTATGTATGTGTGTGATGTGGTGTGTTGTGTGTGAGTGTGTGTGTGTGTGTGTGTTGTGTGTGTGTGTGTATATATATATATATATATATATATATATATATATATAAATAATAGTATAAATATATATAATATATTGAAACACGCGAGTATTGCATCATTGATTGATTAAGGGAAAAACATTGAATTTTATAAACATGAGAAACGTCATATAAATGATAAGGTCATGTCGAAATTTATATAAATTTCTATACTTAGTAATGTTTCACTAAAACTTCTATTATTTTAAAAACTCGGTAAAAGGACAAGGTTATATAGTTTTAAGATTATTAATTTGTTATTATACAATAACCCGACAAACAAACAAAAACTATACTTTTACAAATGAGACAACTATTTTAGCTACAATCCGTCAAGAAAACGAATACTAACTATAAAATATTATTTTATAATTTTTTTAATACTTTTTGTAAAAGCTTTGAAAACAATCGTTTAGATAAATTGAACCCTTCAAAACGTACGTTACATCTATGCAAGAACTTTTTATTTAATTAATTGGTGATTTTCGAACACGTGTCGAATTAGGTTGTTATATTTATTTTCTCAAGTCTCTTATATAATAGTTTTCTTATATATAATACATGCCGTGTATTATATACACTTCGAATTATTCTTTCGGTTGTTTAACTTTGTTATATAATTCATGCTATGAATTATATACTTGTTCATTTTTCATATGTAATATATAAGGAATATATTACATACATTGTGTTTACTTTTCGATTTATTTTATTTAACCAATCACCGAACTAATACAACTTGAGATCCATATCCTTATCAATGCGTCGCGTTGATGTAACTATCCATCGGAAAACCCAAATACATTACTCTAGGCTAGTGGGTCTTAACCGTTAAGATAAATTGCAACTTCTGGGTCGAGCCGTTCCGGTTTCTGTTTGTACTGTGCTTAATGTGTGCATTTCTATCCGGGTGAGTAGCGCTCACTACCCACGGGGCTCCCGATAAACGAATATATATCATGTCAAATCTCATTGGGTGTCTTGGTCAGACACCGGTAGGGCAGAATACACTTGGCATATTATATGCTACATAAATTAGCTTCGGTGTCATGAGCTTAGCGCAACAGTAGATACATTTTATGTGATACTGTATGTGTTATAGTAGTCACATACATTTTGAAAATCTTGTGGTCCACACTACTTTGTTGAACATTACTGATTACTAAACATTTTTCATTATACGGTGGTGAAGCAGTAGACACTATACTCTCTCATCTATATTTACACTACATTTCGTCATCTATTATAAGGAAGAAACAGTCATACATACTTTATAATCGTTTGATTTCACATTTATACATAACAAAAATTTATGAACTCACCAACTTTATGTTGACACTTTTTAAGCATGTTTTCCTTAGGTAAATTAGATGTTGGCTTCTTGATGTGCATTGGAGTCTAAATTGACAAGATTTCATTTATGGATTTCTACTTACATACAAATGGTCAAATCTCGTTGTATTGCTTTACAAGCTTTTCATTGTGATGCAATTATAGGGCAAATGTTATATCAATTTCAAGAAAATCATCGAGATTACTTTTCAAATGACACATTTAGAGGTCGTTCTCTTATATCTTGTGCTGCTATATTATGATGTAACGCCCCCGGACAAATTTCCGCTGCGACACATTTTTGGGGGTGTTACAATGTAACACCCCCAAAATTGGGTCGCAGCGGAATGTATTTCCAGGAGCATTACTTCATGATCCCATTGCACAAGTCAGGAGAGAACGACCTCTAACTGAGTCGTTGAAAAGAAATCTTGTAAATTTGGACTCCAATGCACATCAAGTATGTCATACATCTATTTCACCTGAGAAAAACAAAAGTGTCAACATTAAAGTTGGTGAGTTCATAGGTTTTTGTAAGTATGAATGTAAATCCCAAAACTATATATATAGGTTTACTGTGTTACAAGTTTCGCCCATACAAGACTTGCAACGCATAAACCTACATATATAGGTTTCCTTAAATAAAATCCCAAAATGTTTCAAGTAGATATTATAATGAACACAATATCCAAAATGTTTTCAAGTAAATATTTAATGAACACAATATCCAAAATGTTTCAAGTAATAATGAGAAATGAGCACAATATCCCATATTTGTTTCAAGTATGATTTGCCACTTTATTCAAGGCAACATAAATATATTCCCACCTTCCCAAGGTAACATTTTAAATATTATAAAATGTATATAAGACAATGACTTACGATTACTCTAAGTTCATGGAAACTGTGACGTAGACCTTGTAAGTATGCCACTTTATTCAAGGCACCGTAATTATATTTCCGCCTTCCCAAGGCAACATTGCATTACAGCATCCGACATGGTATAACGTTCGTTAGTTCGATCTCGAACTAGTGAGAGCTAGTCACCCGAACGGGGTTTGTCAATCCCCAATAGATCTATTTTATAACATTCGCGCTCACCCTCCAAGTGATTTACAGTCCAATCTTACTTAAGCTAATCCGTAATCATTCAATTAAAAATCCAGTATGTGTTTACGTCCAAAAATTTTAACCAAGTATTGCATCCATCACGAGATATTAAATAAGTGTATAAATCAATTTGTAATCAACCAAGTAAATGTATTTATAAACAAGCATGTTCTCACCCCAAAACTTATAAAACAAATCATGTAAAACGTGGGGTTATGAACTCACCTCAAGTGAGCTAATATCAAGTATATCACGCAAAATGCGTCCGATAATCGTCGAAAGCAACCTAATCCAATATAGGTCGAATCAGTACTCAAGTACGTTGTCTAACAACTACCATATACAATCCTATATAGTTTATCATCATATTATCGTTCGGAGCCTATCATAAAATACAAGAGGACTGAACATGACGTACGAGGAGCTAGGATACTTTAAATCGTAAATCCAACAACTCGTCGATACGTCATCCGAAGAGGCCTCATTATGAAATTCCCTAGTAATATAGCACTTTGATAACTAATAACACATATATCTCTATATAGCTATATCACCATCTAATCGTTTTAGTGAAATCATATTATAAGTAAAAACGTTTATAATTACGCATTAGCAAAATGACATAACTTTGTCGTTTTTTACTCTGTTTCTCGCGTTTCTTACGCCCATGCTTTCGTAGTAAGACGAGTGATCAAAAATCCACATTTTTAAGGTTTTCCATGATTCGCTGTGAATAGTGTTTTACTGTTATTACAGATTATACTTATTAACGCAAAACCCGTAAATGTCGTATCTTATTCGTTATAGCTCCGTTTTTAGCATTCTTTCGAGCACGTTCTTTATAATTGAAAGTTTTATCATATTATGATGTTTTAAAGTATAAAGTTTTCTGTGGATGAATAGTACTTTTTAATAAAAAATATACACCCCTTTTAACATGATATTACCATTCATATGACATGTAAATAAGTCCATATAACATTAATCATAAGTAAATATATAATTTACATATTCAAAAGTACCCTAAATGGTGATTTAGCTAAATATAACATATGAACACATAAAATCTTAGTTATGAAATGATAAAGGTTTGAAGAGGACCTTATGATGAACAATGATGATATTAAACACAATCTAAACCCTTATTTAGATTAAAAACCAAAGCTAGCACACTTGAAAACCCTAATTTCCTTTGAAAACCCTAATTTCCTTTTCTTGCTTCCTTGCTTGAAAATGCTTAACCAAGTCTTGGATCATTCTTAGAATACCTTAAATATGATGTGTGTATGCTTGTATAATGATAGAAAATCAAACTATAGATTTGTTTTGGGTAGGTTTTTGAGCCGTGGGTTTAAGAGAGAACACAGGAGGAGTGTTGTGATTTTTCTTGTAATGAAATGAAGTGTATGAGTCCCTAGCTCTCATATGCATGCATATATATACTACTTGGGGACTCATGAAGATATTTCTTATGTCTAGTTGATCATGTGAAAGGTAGCAAGGATAAGAATGCATGGAAGAAAAGCTAGAGCTTATCTTGGATAAGAAAAGCTAGTCATTAGATCAAATGGCATGCTAGATCTTTTATGAAGATATTTGTGATGGTTCTTGGTCTCATCTTGGCTTTCCTAGTCATTATACACGAAATTATATATGTGTATAAGTTAGGATATGCTTTTAGTCTTTTATATAATGTATACTTGCATTATATGAAGTATAATGTAGTATAGACTTAGAAAAATGTATAACTTGTACATTGTAGGGTTTGGTTTGAATTCTTTCATGAATAATATGTATAATGTGATAAATAATTGAAGTTTTTAAATAAACTTTAAGTATTGGGTACAAATTTTGGGTATTGGATGAAGCGTAGATAAGTTAACGTGCTTCCGGGAAGGCTTAAACGTATTTTATCGCGAAACGTAAACACTTAACGTAACCAATAAAAATAAAATGTGCAATGATAATAATTATCCTCTAAATAATCATATAACACTTGCTTGATGTAAACATTTAATTGTTTAATGCCCGTTTACATTGAATGATCATTTTTAGTTTACGCGATTTAGCTTAACGATTACGATTTAAAAGCAAACGCGTAAAACCCTAAAAATAAATTGTGAATTACATAACGTCGTACAATGACCTAAAATACGAGGTGTTATAGTCTTCCCCCGTTAAATGAGCCTTGTCCTCAAGGCTTATCACACGGCACTTGACGACGGTGCAGTCTTGGTGAAGAGGTGTGGATATTTCTTCCTGAATTGATCTTCACGTTCCCACGTAAACTCAGGACCCCGCCTAGAGTTCCATCGAACCTTGACAATTGGGACACGGCTTCGCCTCAATTGTTTGACTTCGCGATCCATGATTTCTACAGGCTCTTCAACAAAATGAAGCTTGTCATCCACTTGGAGTCCTTCCAACGGAACGACTAATGGATCGTCAGAATAACATTTCTTCAAGTTGGATACATGAAACGTATTGTGGACCCTGCTCAGCTCTTGAGGAAGCTCAAGCTTGTAAGCAACGGCTCCAACCTTTTTCAACACTTTGAAAGGTCCGACATATCTGGGGTTTAACTTCCCCCGTTTGCCAAAACGTACGACCCCTTTCCAAGGCAAAACCTTTAGCAAGACTTTAATCAAGTTTAAACACAACTAAGTACAAGATTAAACTAGGCTTGAACTAGGATACGAGGTAGAACAAGTTTTATAAAATAAAAATAAAAAATTTTGTTTTTGATTAGAACGCTCCTAGCCAGCCGGCAGAGTAGTCCAGCCGGGCGGCTGTATGACTTTTGGTGGTCGATGGGACAGCAGCCGGGC